>VUJU01004905.1:0-16190 GCA_009835225.1 Aphis craccivora
ATTCTAAATTATATTCTAGGCTGACAAATCATCTCCGTTCAGAATCGTTTTTCGTATACAATGATACCTATCATTGGATTCAAACTTAACACTCCTTTTATGTATAACAATGATTCATACGGCACCTAATGTACAGCAGAGCGGTACCCACTTACCCACTTTTTTATTTTTTTATTTCTATTTTCCTTATGTAAATAATAACAAAGGAACTTTTTCTCGCGTTTTTGATGGATGGAAGATGGAGAGAAGAAAGAGCAAAATAAAACAGAGCACACGAGTGAATGACTATATTATTATTATGAACACATTTTTTTTTTTTTTTTTTTTAATTAATAAACAGGAAATTATAATTATTATAAAATATGTATTTTATGTATTTGAATAATTTTTTATAGGTATCCTCTATATAACAGTTATATAGTTATTATATATACTATAGTTACTATACTCAAGTACAAAAAAAAAATACTTTCATCGAAAAAAAAAACATTTTAATTAGATATAGGTATAAGCTCAATATGAAAAAAGTTATAGACTTGTGTGTACATTTTGTTAAAAATATAAAACAATATGTATAATAAACAAAGCTATATAAGTAGGCAAGCAATTATTAACAAAACTATTTAGTAAATAAATTTAGTTATTTTTAATTATTTTCAAACTATAATCATAAATGAAAGCGAAGCTTTTACACATAATTTTAGTTAATCATATTCTAAAATAAATTCATAATTTTTTTATACATTTTAAATTGACTTGTTGATGGATAAAGTTACCGATGTTATGTTATTAAAATTATCAACGTATAATGTGGCATCTTTATTTACGTTTAAATAATATTTGGGTTCGATAGAACACTCATTTTTGTATCTATGGTTAAAATATGTTAAGTAAAAAAGGTAGGTAAGTTGAGTGGAAGCGGTCACCAAGTTATATATTTTTTTGATATAATAACTATTAAAAACATTTATTTTATTTTTATAGCAGGTTGATATATTTTTTCCGAAAATACTGTATTTATTATTTTATTATTGAAATAGTAACTATATATTTATACCATAATACATCCACTCATTCCACTCATAATTTTCATAATTTAATAACATCTTTCTGTAAATACCGTGTATTGTAGAACGCAGTAAAAATAAATTCATAGTATTTTCCTACCTATAAAATATATAATACCTACTTTAAAATAAATCAAAAATGTTATCACGTATAAAAAAAATCATAATACTATAAAACTTCTGACAAAAACGTGAATGGTCCAAAGATTTTCTCAATGCTTACCATACTTAACGTGTATATTATTATTTTTCTCTAAGATTACCACTCATGTTCAGGAGTTTCTAAAGTGAAACTTCTACTCAATGTAATTTTCACCGGCTCACATCGTATTTCCATCAATTTACTTATAGTATTTTGTAAAGATTGTACGTTTTACTTATAAAATAAACCAATTAAAACAATGATAATAATAATATATTCTATATCCGGCTAATAACCTTGTTGTTGAAACCGTAATAATAATAATAAAAAAAAATATGTATATAAATATAATATAAAATACATATAAGTTTAAATTCTATGGAATAAATTTTTTAAATTACAATAAAGAAATTAACATAATAGCGTTACTGGTTATTTAAATAAATGATTTGGTCAAAATTGGAACTTAAAATGTCTATAAAATAATAGTTGTCTTTACACAGTTTTATATTTTGAAACCATTATTGGTTTCAGTATGATTTACTTTATGAAGAATCTTGTACTTAATTTTAAAATTTTTTTATGAATTTTTAAATACAAAATAGTTTGCATTTTTATAAAGTTATGAGAAGAATTTTCGTAAGATTTTGTATTAAATTTTCAAGAATTTTAACGCAGCAAATAATTTTTGTTGACTTTTATAGAAAACAAAAACTAACTAAAAGAAATTGTAATTTGTTCATGCCTATTAATAACTCAAAAATGGTCAAAATATTTTTTTAAATGTTGTAAATAAAAAACATTTGATGAACATTTAAAAAACACCATATTTATAATTTTAAAAGTAAAAGGTTAGTGGAGGTGGGGTTGTCAAAATTATATCTTAGTCCTTTCAGGATGATATCTAGCGGTTGAGCAGTTCAATCGCCCCATCTGTCCTTTACCGACGATATTACAAAGTATGTATTCATAACATATTTTATAATTTAAAATGGATAAAGAGCAAATTAAATCAAACCTTAATAAATATTAATATTTTTATTCTTATTACCTACTTATTAGTGGCTTATTAGTACTAGGGTCATTATGGTGCATTCGTGAGGTGGTGAGTAGTGAACAATACAATAATATTATATCTATATCGTCTTGTCGTTTCTGGTCACACTGGCAACCGGTCCGGTGCAAAACGTTTCGTTGGCCGATTTCACCACACGGCACACACGAATGTCTCGGACCGTGTGATAATGCCAAGTGTGTGTTTGTTTTTGTTTTTGTTTAATTTTTAACACTCGCGTTTGAATTTTCGACCAAAATTCGATATAAAATTTCTCGTTGAACTACAGTTTTGACTGTAATTCTGTGGTCGGGATCGTATCCCTTTTGGTGTGCTGTGGACATGCAGCGTTGTGGCTGTAGTTGTAATAGAGATAGTACTGGTAAGTAGGATTCTGTTGAATAATAAAAAAAAGTTTATTGATTTATTAATTTAATTATTATTTGGTAATATGAATGTGTTATATTACAGGCCAGAAAACATGTTTGCCGTCCGGTTACCTATGACTGACACTGACGCGTCCACCACGATGGATAAGATTGTGACACAAATCAAAACTCGGTTTAAGGTAAGCACAATTGTTCTCTCCCAATTTTGGTCACAAAACTCTGTCGTTACACCAACTTCCATTCCTCAGGGTATGCTTCTAGATAGGCCTTTTGGCAATGTAGTATTAAGACTTGTATTTAAGGTAGGTAGGTATGTAGAAAATCAATTTAAAGCATACTAAATGGGTCATATAGAATGGTCTTTTACAATGGTATTGGTAAAATTAAAAATATTACACTGTTATACACACTTTGCTAATATTTTGTTGTTATTAAACTGTTGTACCTAGCTGTCTAATATTAATGTATAAGGAAAATAAAATAATTATGTTATCTATTGTGGCCAAACAACTTGGGCTACTTCTTGTCTGTTTGTAAGCTATGCAAGACTTGGGAAGTAAATAACTGTCTAATAATTAGCTTATCAATTTAAATCAAGTGTTAGTGTTATTGAATGTGTGTTGTAAATTTTTTTTTATCCAATTCTATAGCAACCATGAAAGCAGACTTATTACTGACAGCGTTCACTACATTGCAATATTGGTAAGCCGGCATGTAGATTATTACTGTATACCGTAGTTTTATTTTCATTTAAATTTTTAATCTCATACGTATTGTAACAATTAATAAATTAAACTTCATAAAATCTTTTCCTCCGTATTAAACCACATTATACTATACTAATATAATGTTACCTAACTAAAACTCCTTTGCATGAAGTAATATTTTTAGTACATATTTACTAAATATGCATGGTTCTTAACATTTATAATTATATGTTTTTATATGTTTTTTTTTTTTTTTATACAAATATACAATTGAAACTCATATTTTTGTTTAATCCTTTTTACAATTGTACCTATTAAATAACAAATATTTATTTTTCTTTCCAGAATGGTGTACATAACTTGACTGTGATATCTAAAGTATTCATCAACAGTACAATAAACAATTGCTACTATGAAAATATGAAAAGATCTTTAAAATAGTTATTAAAATGTCAAATATTATTTAAGATCTCAAATTTATAATACACATTGTTTTATTTTTTTTTAATATATTGTATGTTAATTATTATTATTATTATTATTTGTAAGTAGAATGTTAAAATGTATTAAAGCAAACCTTTATTTAGGGCCATAGTATTATCCATAGAAATCTATTGATTTGTTAAAATATTCAATATTATAAAATTTAAATTCATTTCTCTTTATAACATCTTAAATTGTGTGCTAAAATTATGATGAATTACTCACAAGTAATCAAATTATGTCATAAAATTGAAATTGGGTAATCACTTGTTTTATGTCCAGTTTGCCATAAGTAGCATTATTAAACTAGGTGCTTAGGACCTGGGTATATGATTAATAAGCTTTATTATTCATTTAAGGTTTAATAATTTTCTTAAAAATTAAATAGCTCACAATTCATTCACCACCATGCTTCTTATAAAATTGCTTATCATACAACTAACTGTACTCTTAAATATCCAGTATAATCCATTATTTCTTGTAAATAAATACATATTTAATTATATGTAAATATTTTTGTTTTTATTAATAATTTTGTTGTATGATGAATATTTTTATATTTTTATAATCTTGGACTTTGGCCTATTTCATATAACAAAGATCGGACATATCATTAAATTACTAAAAAAGTAACTATTGGTGTTTGATTCTTTTAGTGCTTAATATTTTTACTATTATTATTTATAAGTGAACCTAAGTATCTCACATAATTTTGAATTATTTATTATAATACTATGAGCTTAGAATAAATTACACTACCATTATTATTTAAAATATAAATTATTTTCATTAATATACATTGATAACTTATTTTGTTTACTTTTTATAATATTTTTATTATTTGTTTGTACAACTTCTCTAAAAGATTGCCATTAGGTTAATCATTTCCACATTACTATTATTTACATATTATGTGTTTGGTGTTTACAGACCTTGTATTTGCAAGTGGATTTTTCTAAGAATGTATGTTTTGGTGCATTATTATAAGTAATATTGGTTATGATATTTATGAAACTAATGGGTTTTATGAAGATTGGTTGACTGCAACTATAAAATTACAAAAATAAAGTTTATTATTTTGTATTAATTTTTTTAAATGGTTTAATAGTAGATCATTTACAAATTTATGTTTTTTTTTATAAGGTATTGCCAAAAAAAAATTTAAACTAACATTGCAATCACTATATGAAATAAACGTAAAATAAGTTAAAGGTTATAGTAGCTTCCTATTTAACCTATCAAATATTTATTTATTTTAAGATTAATTAATATAGTATAGTTTATTAATTTGTGTATTTAGGTCTTAGATTTTAAAGTAACGACCCTTGTTTTTTATAGTATGTATAAAAAAATATCTATAATATGATTGATAGTAGGTATTTGGAATATTGGTTTTTAAATTGTTACCTATGCTACATTGCTACTGCTTTAGTCAAAACTATAAAAATGTCTGTGTGGAAAAAATGTATAAATGGTAAATACTAGATAATATTATCATCACTCAATATATGAAATTATTTAGTTTATTGTATGATATCACTAGGTATGAATAAATAGTAAAATTCTACCTGAGTAATATTTTATCATGCCATTTACCCATTTTCACTGTTAATTTTTATAATAATTGCCAATTGATCAGAAGGTTAAAACCTAACTAGCTTGTAAATACCTATTATAAACTACATTTGTTTAAGTTTGGGTCAACATTATAATAAATATTTGTTGTCTGTAATAATATACATAAACTATAATATTAGACAAAATTATAAAATAATAAACAGTTTTCACACAAAAGGCATAACAATATTTCAAATTCATATATACTCGTACTATTCAAATTCAAACTGTGGTCTGTGATAGTTTTTAGTTACTAGTTAGTTCATGGCAAAAATATAATACATGTGTATACCTAAACCTTGTTAACAAATGGGTATCTTGAATTTATAATCAATGATATATATATTATATTAATATTATTAATTTCAAATGAACTAGATGGTCCATTTAAATGTATTACTAGTTATTTATATAAGTTTTAACACTTTAAAAATATTTTATTTTTTTGAATATTAATATATTAGCTACATTTTTAATCTTATAATCTGAAACGGAATATTTTTTGGAACACTTCCATGCATAAAAATTTAGTTTAGTACTATTGTCTATTATGTTATAACTTATATGTGTTAAAGGTTTGATAAGTGATGGAATACAGTTGATCAAGATTAAAGCTAATAGCTACCCAAACCCAATACCCAAACGAATGTCCACTATTCTGAGGTTCTGTCTAAGATTCTAAACTTTAAATACCTACCTACCTTTCTATTTAGGTATATTATTTACTTATTTAATATTTACTAATACTAGTTAAAAATTTATTGAAATATTTAGAAAAACATTTTGCTTTGGAATATAAAATTAAAAATATAATTATTCAAAAAAGTGAAAATTCGAAGTTATGAATGTACTACATAGGTACATAGAGTAACAAGGATTGCCTACCCTGTAAAGAATGTGAAGTTGGTATCCATTAAAAATATATGAAATTTACCCGTACTTAAAATTAATACTTTGAATTTTATTACTAATATACAACTGGTTTAGTGGTTTGTTAGTAATCTGTCTTCACTACAAAAATGCCTTTTATAAAAATTATTTTAAGTCAGTTATTGTTAAGTACTTTTATTTCGCAGGTATTTAATTGATTGTTACAAAATAGTTAATTAATTTCCTTTTTAATTTACGTATACCCATTTGATACGTAATATGTTAATTTATATTGTACATTCTGTCATTCTATAAAATAGTTTAATACATTTGGTTCAAACTAAAACTTTTTTTTTTTTTGTAAAAAAACGAATAAAAATTTTTCGATGCCAGATAAAAATTGATGAATTATGTGAAATCAAATACCTAGTTATTTTGAAAATACCTATATTAGTTATTACTTTAATAGTAAATTGCAATAAAATGTTACAAGTTTATCCGATCCCGCGAAAACGAATATCTATTGCCAATTTTTCGAATTTTGTATATACTTACTAATACTCAAATTTGATTACATTTACTTAATGTTTATTAATGTTTATACATCACTTATCATAATTTGAATAATACATTATGTATTCTCATTATGATGTCAATTTAGGTACTTGTTTTTATTGTTATGACAGCTTACACGCGTGACGTTCACTCCTAGCTCATCTTGAATGTGGTTCATACATAGTATGTTATGGCGTGCTATGATTAAAGCAAAATTTTGTTTCTACAATTTTATAATATTTATTTAAAAATATAGTTCGTTCTATACTTTTTTATTTTTTGCAAAGTAAATTTTTTATCAATTAATAACCAAATTAAACGATAAAAAATATATAAAATTGATTTTCTGTCATGTTATTGTTCTGTAAATAAAATAAAAAGGGAGTTGTTCAATACCTAAGTTGGCAAAAATATAACTAACATATCTCCCAAAAATATAAAATTCGTGTAAATGAGTTG
Organism: Aphis craccivora; assembly: GCA_009835225.1. Lineage (NCBI taxonomy): Eukaryota > Metazoa > Arthropoda > Insecta > Hemiptera > Aphididae > Aphis > Aphis craccivora. Next base: position 7,344 of record VUJU01004905.1, read on the forward strand.
TTATAATTTATGTAATCACCTATATAAATTATAATATTTATCTGATAAACAAACAAAAAATTAATAATGTTATGCATAGATGGAAACATAATTCAGTTATACTATGTGAATAATAAGGAAAAAGTAATTTGTTTAAAGTACATAATATACTTACATAAGATGTTATTTGTATAATTGCGTCAAATGTATTTAAGTTCTAGTGTTCTTAAATTAAGGGTCGATTTTTTTTAAAGTTTTACAACATTTAAGAGGATGAAAAATATAATTTATTATGTTTTACATACAATTTTGCAGTGTCCATTGACATAAAATTAAATTGTTATTAGTTTTTTCTGTATCAGTTGTGACAACATTTTTTATATTATGTGAGTAGTTATTATAAAAATATAACATATCGAGATTAGGTACTAAATTAATACTAATTATATACCTATTTTATTATATTAGACACTATTTTAGAATGTTAAAAAAACCTTTGAGTGTATAGTAAATTGTATGTCACATTATGCCCAGATATGAAAATCTATTGAAATAAAATATTTTTAAATTAAATTATCATTATCATAAATATTGCAATAGATATTAATACGAATAAAACAATGTTTTCAAATAAAATATGTTAATTTATTATTTCTGTATAAGTACCTACATGCCGGAATCAATTAAAAATATTTAATACATTTTCAAGTTTTTAATTAAGTTCGTGTTAACGTACAATAATATTTTCTATCGCTTTTTGTTTTAGACAAATTATAATAAAAACATTTTTTTTGCGTATTCCAATAACTATGAATCAAATTATTCAGATTAGGTAAATATTTTATCAATTTATTTATTACAATATTTAGCTAGAACGTGTGGTATAATTTCTAAATAATTTTCGCCAAATTATATTCATTAAAGAAACGCTTTTAATATACCTATATATACTAACTATAATTAGAAATACTCTTTGTACAGAGCTTTAATTAACTCCTTAGTAAATGTAACAAACTATATGTTTATCTAATTTGAACTGTTTGACTATTTTACAAAATAAATTAAAAAAAAATATTTTTATCCTGGCGGGACATAAAAATACATTTAGATAAAAGATGTTAAACGCCGACATAATTGTATTGAATTGTTTAGATACGATATCACTAATAATTAAATTAATAACTGTTCATTATATGCCAAATATTATATATTATATATATTCAAAAAACAAGTGATGAAATAATAAGTATAAAATAACATAAAATATTTTGAAAATAAATATTTGATTATATTATATTTTGTGTGTATAGGTATATATATTATATTTTTTTTACAGTTATATAGTTATAAACGTTCAGATGACCATAAATTTTTAACACAATAAAAACAAGTCGACAGTTATATTATTTTGTTATTGTGTAGTAATAGTGTATTGTGTTTTTTAGTATTTAATAACTGATGTGAACATTTCAATGTTATATAAAAAAAACTTTTTTGTTAGCCTCCAATATTTGAATGTCATGCCCTATACTATCATTAATTTTGTTGCATACTGCTGTAGTATACAGTTATCGCTGCAGTATAAATTCGTACTTTTTTTCTGTGATATAAAATACTTTACAAGCTTGCTATAATTTAATTTTAAAGAAATATATTATACATTCATACGTGCTCGTTAATACGACGTTGCGTTTATAATACGTTTAATTGTACTAAAACTTACCTTAAATACTTTTATGGACAAGACGAGTTTTAAGATTATATCTTAATATCTTTAAGGAAATTAGTTTTTATTTTTATTATTATTTTTTTAATACAACACGTGATAAAAAAAACTAGGTTTAAAACATTTTTAGGTGCTTTTATTATTGATAAAATGTGCAACAACTGCAGCAGTATATACCCAGTGTCCTATAGTAGATACTAAACATATCTGTAAAAATTGTATGTATTATTATTGTCTATATATGTACATATTATGCACGTTATATAAAGAGTTTAAACTGTAAAATCGGGTATTTTTAGTGCATTAGGATAAACGACTAGCAATAAAAAAAATAAAAATTTTAGTTTATTTTCTGATGTTTGATTTTAGTACCTAAAGACTTTACTTTCCTTCTGGTTGACCGAATCGTATATCCGTTATTATATATAGGACTGAGTTTTTTTTTATATATACTTGTGTGTTCCATTCCATTTTCTTTGAATCATCTCGAAGTGAAATATCTATCCGCATCTTTCTAGTGTATATATAATATTAAATCGAAAAATGTGCGCTCGTAAGAATATCGAGAATAACGTAGTTATTTATTTTTGTACTTAGTCACTAGTATAATACGAGGGGCTTACCTTGGTATACCTACTTCTTATAAATAAAAGTACTTATATTTTATACCTAATTCTATGTATATACTTATAATTGTATCTACATTCCCGCACGAGACACGAGTACCTATATATTATATTAGGTTATTAATTCGATTCATAACTTGGATAGTATTATAATGTTATAACTTTTTTAGGAGTTCAACAACGTTTTTAGAGTGCACTTAAACACTTAACGTGCTCTCAATTTTTAACACGTGCAGTATAACATCAAAGCATGCTTTTAAATATTCTAAAAAAATAACAAGTATAGGTACCGGTACCTAATACTTCCAAATCCTATTTAGTGTACGACGACTGTAATATAATAATTGAACGTGATATATATGGTGACTCTAATGTACTATTTCGTATTCGGCAAGTTTAAAATATTATATACCTACCGGCACTATGACGAGTTGATATCATCATTTACTACATTCGTATTGTGCGTATCTACCGCGAAAGGGCAAAACAATTCCTGAAAATTATCTTTCGTATGACAGTCGTTGGTGTACACGACATATTTAAAGTAGGTACTCCGAAGGGTTTTCGTATTGGCTATGATTTCTGTCGATTACATACTATTTGAACGAGCATAATCGCGTGATAAAAAAAAAAAAAAACGACAATAACACACTCGTGTGAGGTGCATATATATGTGCAGCTATATAGTGTTATTAGATGTATTAAAAACGAACATTGGCCGTCGTAAAATATAATAAGTATGTACGTGGTGTGGCGATGATCTTCGGCTTCGTCGCGCGTCGATTGCGCTCTCCAAAACTAATACGAGTTTTCACATGTATTATTACATCGCGTGTATACGCGTCGCTCCAATAACAGTAACTGTTTATTGTTATGTGTTACGTTATTGCTTTTCGTTGTTTTTTTCGGCGTATCATTATTGCACGACCGCCACGAAAACACACATTTAACTATGCGTGCATAATATTATATTATCGTATAATGAAAATATTGCCTTATTTATTTTTTTCCGTTTTTCGTACGCCGTAAAAAAAAAACCATATACACACAGTAAGCTATATAAAACACGGCACTCGAGTATGATATGACATAAAAGAATAGGCAAAATTATTTTATACGTGGTTTAAAGTTATTTCGTTTGTCTGCAATTTGGCGCGTATACGCAGAGCATTTGATGCAAAATCGGTCGTCGCGTCGTTATCATATTATGAGAATTGTGCAAAACAATGTCGCGTGTCTAACCGCAGTGTACAAAAGTACCAACCAATACAGAGCGTATACGGATTAACCTAACCTAACCGCGTCAAATAATTGTTTTATCGACTGTAATATATCAAGCGTTTAACTCGAGGTACGTTTCGAAAACATGGAAAATGTCCGAACACATCGTCGAATTTCCGTCGAACAGGAACGTGTAGTACCCTATGACTCTGACAAATTCGTGCTCAGGTACGTTTGAGAAAAATATCACGTTTAGACTGCCATGCCGACTCACGCTGACGAAAACAGTTCGGGCCATAAAATGCAGATCGTACGAAACACGCTGTATCAGCAGTTATGATTTTGGCGATTTTGCAGCAATAGTTTAGTCGCGCATAGGTTTGATCGTTTATTTTTCTTCCATGAAACGAGCGCAATTCGCGCGCGATTGTACACTTATTTTCGAGAAAAACTCGACAAACAATCATATTATTTTATACAAATTCGAATCGTGTTTTGTCGTAACTATACTTATATAGGTATTCATCATACTATACATCCGAGTTCAGTTATGATGGTTCCACAATGGTGCTGCGAAGTCTTTATCGAGAATAAACATGTCTTTAGAATATATACTGCGTGGCATCATGTTGTATACTTGCAATCAAAATATACTCAGGCATCTATAATAAACGTTATTATGACTGCAGGCAGTTTATTATTATTGTTTGACAAATATTGAGATTGATTGTCCAGGCAGAAAAACAGTTGTTTATTTTTCGAAAACATACTACTTCCGACTTACAATTAATTTTAGGCATTTTTTTGTTTGTCTACTATATGGTTTTATGTTCTATATAGACATAAAATAGTCATCTGTTGATAAAAAAGACAGGCGAAAACCGTATCTTAGCGTTTATTTTTTTGATACATATATATATTATATATATAATATAATATATATATATACGAATCTGAGGCCTATTCAAGTTACACTTATCCGAAATGAATACAAACGCATTTTTCAACCAGTATTTTTTTTTATACAGTCACACACACACACACACATCTTATATGTATATATATTTGTATAATTGTTAAAACTGAGTAGTTATATGTCTTACGATAAAAATCAGTACACGCCTATGACTGTGTGATATATACCTACATTTTATACGTATATATGTTTGTGTACATATTATTATTATTGTGCCGTCGCGGTCTCCGGACCGTAAAACGCGCGCGAGAATCACGCGGCGGCGGACTCCGTTCAGTCCGTAGTCCGACGGCGAGCGTGTTGGTCGCCGCGTCCGCGAAAAGTCACCGCCCGCGATCGTCTTCCGAATGACAAACTCGCGAGAGTCGTGTCGTATAATGTTATATTATTTATTATAGCCGTCCGAAGCACACCGCCGGGTCGGGTGTACCGTCAAATGTATATTTTATTATCTTAAATTGTTAGAAAAGTAAATAATTTTGTATTGACCCGTAGTCGCTTCTTCGTTTCGTCGTGCACGATTAGTGTCAATATTTAAATTATAATATTTATAATAGCTCTTCATAAAACACAGCGGTGCATTAGACGTAGTGTAGTCGATTTCGGTTTTTTTTTATTTTGGTTTTTTGTTTTTTTATTTTTATTTTATCATCCCAAATGTCGTACGATGACGTACTACAACAATTTCGGTAGTGGCAACGTACACAAAAGCACTGTCAAACACAACGGAGACGTGATTGCTTGTCACAAGTGTGGCGGATATAAGGTACATATTAATTTTAGATATTATACATGTATAGGTATATTATATTATATTATTACTGCAAATATTTTAATGAATGAAATTAATACATCCTGAATATTTGACGTTCGTTGTTGTTCGTTTTTGATGCAGTTGTTGTTGCTGTTGTATTAGTGATCGACCCCGCAAATACTAATTATAAAGTTTTGATCGGTAGTACCTAACAATGATGATAAAAAACAAAAAGTTCCCAAAAAATAAGGTTTTGAACGGGATTGAGATACCACTTCGCGGAGAGGTAGTCGGTAGAACTTCATGTTAAATCGTTTTCAGGTGTTTAGAAACCCTTTTCTACTTTGAAAACTTTACAGTTACCCATTAGGTTTTTCCGTATAAATTATGCTTGGTCGTGTGACCCGAAAAGTTTACAAACTAAGTTAATGGTATTAAACATTTCTGAACTTTTTTGAATGACTGCATGGGATTGGGTATGTTTAAATTGTGTTGGTTTATTATAATGAAGCATTGAAGCCTATACGTATGCAAATGTGTAGTACCTACATTCGTATCGTTGTTAAAAATAAATATATTTATTGTGTTTAGAATTTCACCTTTAATTTTTCATTTATGAAAATTACTCTAATGGGAGTATTCACTTACATACAGGGTTGTAATAACTTATAATAAACCATTAAAAAATCACGAACTAATTAGTGGTATTTCCCATAAAGATGTTATCTTGTAAACTTCATAGACATCCAAATGCAAATGTTTAAAATTTTGTCTCATTAGTTTTAACAAATAACGGGTATTTTAATAGTAATTGATTACATATCATATATAGTCTATTATAGATCATGTTATAGATAATTAAAAAAAACATGAATGAGTCCGGAATTAACAACTTTTTTAAGTATAAATACTTAAACATAGCATTACAAAATTATGTCTATTTTGTTAAATAAATAGAAGTTAAACATGCGCTAAATTATTGCGAACTGTGTAATACACTGAAAGTAAAAAATAAATTTAAATATACCTATATTATGTAGCTTTTATAAATGATATACTTATTTCTTAATTAGTATTTAATAATAGGTATAACAAAAACTGTATTTCTAACTAATTATTTTTACGATTTTTTAATGGTTACAATAAATTATCTTGGAGTTCATATTAAAAAATCTTGATACTGTATATCGAAGGATGTTCAACTACATTATTTTTTCTTTGATATTTTAAAAACAGACTCAAATTACAAATATTGTATTTTAATTTTGAAATCATAATAGATAAATTATTTTAATAATGCTTGTTTGATATTTTACTGCAATATAATAACCAAATATTATATTGAATTTAAAGTACACGACGTATGATTGTGTTTGTCTCCGTCGAAAACATTTTTTTTTTTTTTATTTTAAAAATTTTTCTCAGTATTATGTCATATTTTATGCAAAAAATGTTGTCTAAAAATAATTATATTTGTATAAACACTAAAATAATTTGGTATAATTTTGTTCAAAATTGACGTTATTTACCCTGTTATTTATAAGCTTATGATTTATGAATTATTATTAATTAAAGTTAATGGTACATTTCAACTTTTACAATTTTTTAAACCATTAGGCTAAATATTTTATAATTATATATAAGACATATACAAATAAATACATGTGGTCATATTGCTATAGTTATAGTTGGTAAAAATCAGCATTTACAATGTACAAAGTCATTAAAAAAGTCAATACTAATGACGTTATTCGATGTGATTGGATACTATCTATGTTTAAGTGTTCAATTTCCAGAAATAATAATTATAAAATAACTGCTAAATGTATTTTTTTCTACTAGTTATTTTTTAATAACACTGTAGTCAGAATTGATGTATTAAAACATCTATTTTATGATGTTTACATAAAATACTAAAACTATAATAGTATTTCAAACGTCGAGTGTATTGCTGTAACTTTGATTCTCTGATTATGAAATGAGTATAGAAATCTGTGTATTTTAAAGTCGGTATACTCTGAACAGTTTGAACTATAATTATTATTAGTTTTATACTCCTTAAAATAAATTATTAAATGAGCATATTAAAGTTATAAAAATAACTTCAGCCAATTTGTTTACAATAAAATAATTATTCTGTGCGGTCGAGCGTTTTATACTGTCTTATAACTTATTCAGAAATGTTTTAATATAGTTACATAAACCGCATAATATATGTATTAAACGTATATATATAATATATACTTCACGGCCAATGGTTTTAGTAAGAAACGCGTAGTACCTACAATTAACGCAACATAACTACGATTTATAGATTTTTCGTAAGATGATTTTTTACAAAAATGTTTTACAATATATATAATATATGTACACACACCAGACTTCCATGATTTATTTACAATGTGCATAAATATATAGAGTCGTCGACCCATAAAAAGTTAAGTATATAAACAATTTCGTAATATAACTTTGACAAAGTTAATTATTTAAAATGCAAATAACTACAAAAAGCGGAAGTGAATATTATTTGGCCAAAGTCACGTTTTAAGACTTAAAGTTTCGATCTGTCTACTATTCTACATGTATTTTCATTTTTGTTTCATTGCCTTTATTATATCGACCTGTTTTCTGGCAATTTATAGTTTTTCTGTTCTCATTTTCGATTCCTAATTTTACATATTTTATGTCGTGTTAATTATTTGATTACTGCAATTAAATATTGTTTCGAAAATTGTATAGATGTATGCCAACAAAGTACTTAATGCTAGTTATTATTTTCAATATATTTACTTAAACTGTACATTATCTAATTTTATGACCGGCAAAATCGATGAACAAGTTTCAACATATTATTATATATTATAGTTAATGCTTATATTATACTATACGTCTATATGATCTTTTGAACATCATTTTAAATGGTAATTTAAATAAATATCTACGCTTCAAATTCACCTGTTGATTATCCAGTCTTCTACGTTACAAATTAAAAAATTTAAGAATCGTGTAATTTTTTTCTATAAAATTTTGATCTAATTACGAAAAATCAAAACAGGTTTTATGCAATAATTACACTAGTCTTATACTCATGTACATTTTATACGTTTTTGATATTCACATTATTTTCACCTTACAACAACGTAAATGTACACTAAAACCACCAAATTATTTATAATTAATTTCCAATTTTGAATTTTATTATAAACAAATTGATGCTTTTTAAACTTGAATGACTTGAACAAATCAATCAAAAATATTGTTAATAGTGTTTCTGATATTTTTTTCACTACCTAGTTAATTAATTTTCTGACTGTCAGACATTGTTAAGAGTCCCAGGTGGTCGCCAATTCGGAATTCATCTTTCGCTGTGACGGTATACCTATATCTGACTTCGATGAAATACGTCTATTTCTGTGTCGACTAGTGTTGGTAATTACCGAAAATGATGACAACCATTTGAACCATATTGTATCAATTACTATGTGTCTGCGTTATAACTTTGACACGGTAACGGTACAATATAATTATTGTCAAATGGACGTCGAATAAAATTAATGATTGTCTT
>VUJU01004906.1:0-16186 GCA_009835225.1 Aphis craccivora
AATAATAACAAATATTTAAAATCGTTTTAGGATAAATCGTTATCGTTACGCTATTTCGTTAAAATTTAAAATTCAAACGCACTTAAAATTTTTCCTATAATAATGCTACGAGTTTTTTCTATAGCTACTTGAAGGAAAACTTATGGAAAACTTAGTGTTGTAATTTTAATCTTTAGTTATAAACACAAAAAATTTTATGATTTTTCAACTTCAAAATTACTTGCAAATTTTCGCGTTTTCGACAGATTTCGTAAAAATTTGAACTATAAACGCTTTTAAAAAAAAATTGTGACTAACGATTTTTAATTTTTTTTTAGCTACAATAAAAACAACTCATAAAGAACCTTGTATTAAATTTAATTTTGATCTGGGAATTCAGCACCTGCAGTAACTAAGCCATTTCTTAATAATAATAATAAGTTGAATGGGAGACCATCATGTCATAAATGTTGTACCATCTCCGTTTCACTGGTGTCTAAAGCGACCATATAGCTTCTGTGATAAATGATAATTAAACAATTTGTTGTGGAGTCACTCTGCCACTAGAATCCTTTGCACTGTATAAACATAAACAATAATGTACGCAGCAATTGGATTTTTGGCTAATATTTGGGTGACGCGCAGTGTGGTCTTATAGATAGACTATAATATTTTTCATTGTTAAAAAAGGAAATGGAAAAATCTGTTTGCCAGTATAATTACGAGAGTAGTAGAACTAGGTCTCATAGATCACAGTAATCAATGGAAAATATACCTAGGCACAGACCATGAATAATTAAGATATATATATATTATATTATTATTCGTGGCACAGACTCAAATATGATAACCGGTATATTTAAATATCAATCTTGCATCTGTGTACTAGGTAAGACCCTCTGCGAGAAAATATTCGCCATTCGGAGTAATTGACTCCTCAATAATATGTACCTATTAATATATTATAAATTTATAAATAATTGGCACGTGCCTAATTAAATACGGAACACTCATATCACCTCGATAATAGATAAAACGGTCTTTTGCATAAATGTCTCGATAAAAAATATAACGACCTGTGTAAATTACATCATATAACGCTAGAAAAAATGAATAATAAATATCTCCGAATATAACGTCTTCAAATAAAATAGTAAAATATATAAGGTACTGAAAAAATCAAACCAAAAAAATATCACGGGTCTTCGCCGACGTGTCGTATAATAATTAACTAGCTGAATTATTATCCGTCGATGCCAGATTAAAATTTAAAGTAGAAAAATTTTAAATCCTTAAACAAATCAAATATTTCATTAGGTAAACAACACCCCTGTATTTATTTTATTTTTCCATTACCACAACATATTAAACTGAAATGTCCTCAAGTCGTTTTTCACACTCAAAGTGCAACGAATAATAATGCTCGTATTTCAACTAGTGTTGAATCCAGAAAGTTTCTCTGGAGGGGGCTCATTTTTTTGTCATTGGTGAATGGTGATACAGTCAGTAGATAGTTTCTATACTGGGAGTACGATATAAAAACATTGATAAAAATAAATTATATTTTATTGAACGCCATTAGGTGTGGTAATCGTAACGATTGTTGTGCATTTAATAAATATAGGTACATTTTTTTGTAAATTGTTTTTGTCAGGGGGTGCGAAAGAAATTTCAGGGGGGGGGCATTTGCCCCCCTGAAGTATACCTGGATTCAACACTGATTTCAACGTTCTTAATTTAAATGCATTTTGATTTTGGTTTCATTACATTTTTTTCACATCTTATAGCTAAATAATGGGTATTAAGCTTGCTTTTAGTATTTGCATTTATTTTTTTTTTTTAGGTAGAATTAATGAATTTTAAATATTATATTAGTTATAAATTATAATTTATAAATTATTATACGCTAGACGGAAAGCAGTAGCGTAGTTGCCGCCGCCGACAACGGCGCTGCACTGCAACAGTACCTACTGCAGTAGTTATGGTCGTGTAGGTACAGTCTGTAAACTAAATATTTCCAAAAACTATTCAATTGATAGATTTTCGAAACTTTTCTCATTAGATGGCTCATCTGCACGCCGAGTATCTACTTGCATTTGAAATCAACAAAAAAAAAGGAAATCACCACCTCACTTTTTAATAATACAAGTACCTACCTGTATAAAGATAATATTTATATTCTAAGTTATTAATAGTAATTATTGAATTCTGAGTAGTGTGTCAACAAACCAAGTACACCAATACCATCATCCATCATACTTAAATTCAAGTTACAAATAAATAAATACATATTATAATTATTATACTATACAATATTCTTTGTTATCAGCAAGATATTGACATTTTTCGGATAAGTGCCGATCCACCGATCAATTAAATTCAAAATAAGATTAATGCAAAAAAAAATCATGTTTATAATAATATGCACAAAAATGCTTATTACTTAATTGGATACCTAATTAGTAATTAATTTATAAACATGTTTATAATTGTTTTATTAATGTCAGGCATCAGTTATCACTATACATCGTTTCAGAAATACAGTCTGTGAAGAAATAAAATTAACAAACAATAATTAAGTAAGAGCTAAGGACATACATACATATTACACCTGTATGAATCTGTTTGGATAGAAAATTGTATGGAAAAATTAACATGTAGAATGTAGATATAATTAATAATAAATTAACAAATTACATTTTTTTAAATTAAAAAATGTCTGAAATTATACCTGCTAGCATAAAATTACAAAAATTGATTACAGATTTAAAAAAAATTATTATCATACAAATTAAGTAGGTATTTAATTACTTTAAAACACTTATTTTAACATCATATGATACGATTGGCGCATACATAAATTAAAGCATTTAAAGCAGTAAAAATCTTTAACTAACAATACCCTGATTTCAATCATTTATTCATTTATTATTATATTAATTTAGAATAGGATAGACAATCTAACCTAACCTGTCATTCGTGCTAATTTGAATGATATTCCTAAAATAATCACAGAATCATATTACTATTTTTTTTTTTTATTAAAACTATTTTATAAAATGTGTAATATACCTAAGACGCCAATTTAAAATAATTGCCACTAACTCATTTGGTTATAAGACTTTAGAAGGCTTGTTGAATATTGATTAATGATAATGTTCATTTAACAATGTATTATATAAAACAATATACATAATGGAATGTTGCTATAGAATGGCTAATTCCTAATCTGAATATTACAAAATTAATGGTTAAACTTACACTGAGAGGAACGTCTATAAATATTATAGATAGTATAATTACAACTATCCAATCATATTCATAAACTGACACTTTTTATTCATAGGCAGGAAAAGTAAACAAAAAAAATTGAATTATTAATTTAATAGTTTAACAAAATAAATTAGCTTTACACGAGATTACAAAATTATTAACAACAACACAACAATGCATTTTAATAGAGCCTACAAAACAATAAGTATAAATCTAAAATATGTTTTAAATGATAAGTACAAAATTTAATTAAATTACAACACATATTAGATTCATTATTCCGAGTAATATAAAAATAATACTATAACTGTTATGAGAATATTCAGTTAAAACTTCATATTAAAGCAATGAAATTGTTAACCAGTAATTTTAAAATAAGTAATTAACATTTAATCAATCACTGCTGCTGCTGCTACTGCTACTACTACTACTGCTCGATGACTTTGATCCCTTTTTATGTTTATACCCTTTATGCTTATGTGCTTTGTGCATAGCATAAGCACCAACACCAGCTCCAGCAACTCCAGCTACAGGAATACCATATTTCAGAGCTTTTTTGGCTTGTTTTCTTTGAGCTTTAGCTGCCTTACGCTAAACAATAACAAAATATATTTAATTAATTAACTAATTAAAACGATACAAATTACAAATAATTAGTTATTTCCTTTAAAAAATGTATTATCATTGTCTATTATTCTATTTATACACAAACATATCAAAGCAGTAAGCACCAAATATTATGAATCCATATTATGGGGTTTAGGTCAATAATTAATTATATATTTATTAAATTTGATAATATCACCTAAACTTTTTTATTTAGTATTCAAATCGTACAATGTATATATAATTAATAATTTATGAATTATTAGTATATCTTGAAATTAAAAAGTCAAATGCTACTATCATAGATTAAGTTTTTTTCCACACTTAATTTAAAATTAAAAAAAATAAAAATATTAATAACAAAGTAGATTTAATTATATTTACATTAATATTAACCTAGAAGACTAGAACATATTATTATTAGTTAAAGAAAAAATTAACTTGGTATGAAGTGTTATGTAACTTGCACATAATATGAAGTAAGTATAAGTATATATAGGTATGATATGATAGATATAATAAACAATATACCTAATAAGTGCATGCATCATCTATTTATATTTTATTACATTAGTACACAAACTTACAGGGCTAATATGTCCAGTTACAGCATAATTAACTAATCCTTGATTGAGTGCATTTTTAATTGGTGAACTTGTGTGTTTCTATATTTAAAACAAATACATTCTATATTTCTTTAATTGATATATTATAATTAATAAATAATAGTAAGTCATACACTATTGAAATAAATAATATTTAAGTGTTTTTTTTTTTTTTGTGTAATTTTCAGAAAAAATTGTCTATACCAATTATCTAATATATTAAATATGTTGTAGCTTTTTTAATTACAATATACTAAACATCAATCAAATATTAGTAAAAATCACAATTACAAAAAAATAATGTTAGTAACAAACCTGCAAATAAGGTGAATTATGAGTTTGACCAGGATAGGCACAATAACCTGAAGCATATGGCGGAACAGTTCCAGGTGGAGCTCCAGGCATATGACCTGCTGATGGTATATGTCCAGGTGCATAGCTTCCAGGCATTGTCATCTGTCCAGGCATAGGCATTTGTCCGGGAATCGGCATCTGTCCAGGCATTGGCATGTACCCTGGTGGATTACCAGGCATCGGCCTTGTCGGACCACCAAATTGTGTATTTCCGGGGGAATTTATATGTATACTATGTAATTGTGCTTCTCCGTCGATAGCTAAATAAAACACACTTTGAAATGGTATTCTATGTTTCATTTCTGTGTAATGGGATCCATTGAATGCAATCTAATATAATATAAAATAGGTAGTATGTTGAATATGTCTGCACATTTTAACATGTCCAATTATATAATTCAAACTCACTTTATAATCATAAGCATCACACAATATATCCAATTTGAAAGGCTGACCTCGAATGAGAGCCACAGGTGGACCATGAGTTTCTTCTATGCCCCAATTTTGTGCTTGAATAGAATTCCTGACAATCAAGTTACGGTTGAAGTCTAAAGCAACAAACAGAGCGACAGCGTCTCGAGGTGCAACACTCGGGCCAATTTGTAAATTTATACAGACCCTATACAAAAACAGTAACAAAAATATAAATAAAAAATATGTAAATATTACAATTTGGTATTGATCATATCACAATTTTATGGTAATATTGATCATTGATAATTGATATTCCTACCTGTTTGAAGACGGGAATGATGTGCCTTGAAAGCTAAGCAACGTGCCTTGTTTCAAGCCGTTTTGTATTGGTCCGACAAACGGTAGAGTCTGAAAACCAAGATTGAAAGTGTCAGTCAATATTACCAACTATTAATCAACCAAATGGAAAACGGTTAACAGCACAAGGGTACACCGCCATTAATATATTACGGTACCTACCTACTGTCTATACTGTCTACAATAACGTTTGTAGTGATTGGGTAAATTTGGGTTAATTTTACAAAATACAAGTACCTATACTGTAGTAACTAGAAAATGTAATATTATGGTGTAGAGCACTTACCGGATTGAGGAATGGAGCTTGAGCCATGATGCGATCGACGAGAGCAGAGAACGAGAATGATTTGACTTTGGACGCGATCTAGAACTTGGGTTGCGAGAACGATTGCAAGCAAAAATGAATCATCCAACTAATATAGCGCACGAAGAACGAACGAGCACAGAGATCAACAAATAACGATCAACTGCTGAAGCTGAACTGCGGTGACTAGTCAGTAGTCACTACAATTTATCAAGTCTGTAACATACTAACATGGTATGTGATGACTCACCATTCACGGCCGAATGTCGCGGAGCTTGTGACTTGCGATGATAAAAGATGTTTGTATGCTAATTTGCTATCAGAGACGAATATCGCGAAGTGTGGTCGGTCGGTCCACGTTGACGTCACGAACGCTGAATTGACGTCACCACAACACGTATCTAATTGTAAAAATTATAAGAGTAACAGGCGAACCGGTTCCGCGGTACCTATACATTTATATTAGATATGGCGTTGAAACGTCGAACATCGGATTGCTTAATGAAGTCACTTTCAATAACGTTCTAACTTCCGAGTATGACTAAAGCGAATCTAAATAGATCATTACACTCACACCGGTGATATCTTACAGTTTAAAACAGTGAATGACGAAAATATAATTTTGCACGAGTGGCGTGTGTCACTCAACAAAACTGACTATTGCTGAGTAGGTATACCACAGACATAGGCGCAAATTGGTTCAATTTGGGGGGGGGCTTAAGCCCTGACTATAAGTTCGCGGGTACTAATGTTAAACCACGATTATTATTAGTATCTATAAAATTTGGGGGGGGGGCTAAGCCCCCCTGCGATTTGCGCCTATGACCACAGAATATAACAATGTGAAATTTGAGTGCTGAGGATCTCTCAAAACGTTTGAAAAATATACGAAATATAAAATTTTCATACGGTTAAGAGCGAAGACGTGCTATCCGCGCAAATGTTGTTTCAGTCCAATACAGTGCCCGATAATTGTACCATTGTACAGTAATACAGCAAATCTACGTAGTTCGTAGGTAGGTTCCGTAATCTTCACTAGTTGCAACAATTGATTAGTGATATTAGTTCAAACTTACTTATCATTGAACTTGTAAACGACAATAATTATATTACCTATGTCCTATATAAACTTAAAACTATGCTCGAACAAAGATATTTTCATACGTCTCATTTTTCACGAATTACATGTGTAAATTCGAATAAACGTATTATTTTAGTACCTACCTATACTTAAATACCTATCAACTTATTTTTAAATTAAAATATTAAAAAACCTTTACTCGAACACTGTTCGTATTCTTCTCCACTACTACAGTAGGCACCTACTCGGATAATATGTAAATTTTCTCTGATATTCTGATAATAAACTATAAAATATAGACTGTACCTACTGGCTACTACAGATTGCAGTACGATTTTAGTACGAATATGGTAGATGCACCTTGATGAGTAAAAACTAAAACAGGGCAGGGGTGGATCCAGGAGAGGCGAAGGGACGGCCCCAATGAAATAAAAAATAAGATACTAAAACATAAATACAAATTACAAATTATCTATATTATATCTAGGTATATTACTTTTTATTATTTGCGCTCCTTCGCCTTGGAAAATTTTTGGATCCGTCCCTGGTCACACCCACACGTGAGGGTCAAAATAATCTTATACGCCCTCTTAATACTCCTATCGATTAATGAATAATAATAATAAAAATCATTTAAATAATATTGTGGTCGTACTACTTTTTATATTGGAATAAGTATTAGTACCTATTATTTAGCTCAATTTTTAATGTCTAGCATAGGTGTGTCCATACAACCATACCCCGTTTTCAGAGACCAGCTGCAATACAGCATAGATATTAAGGATAATCCAGCCAGTTTTCCACATTTTGCATTTCATATACAATCAGTCCCATATATAATTTCACTTTTTTAATTTTGGGTATCAAAATTAAATTGTATTAGTTAACTGTTGTCAGAAACTCAAATTAATTTTAAGATTAATTGTATAGACGATAATATTAAAATTAAAATTTAAAATTTTATATTAATATTTAAAATTACAGTTCCCTTATTAATTTATTATTGGATTTGTATTTTACTCCTATAATTTTCAAATAAATTGTTTCTTTCTATAATGTACATAATTTGTGTAAATAAAAACTACGGAGATAAAACTTACCCAGGACTATATTTAAATATTGTACGGCCGCGGTTACCCGAAAAAAAAATTCAAAAGCAATAGGTATCTACTATCTACGCATGTTACCCCCGTGTGCACACCTACGATGCCTAAGCCGTTCAGTATTTAAGTGACTCAACGATATTTTCACCTCATAATTTGTCACGAATGTAAATAAACTACTCAATAATATTAAGAATTATGAAGTAATACTATTATTAGTCCATGGGCGGATGGGCCTACCGGGAAACCGGGCATTTCCTGATGGGCCAACCTTTCGTATTTCGGCAATGGAGCCCTTTAACATATTCATACATTTTTTTTGTACAAATTAAATTTACGGTTGTGACTGGTAAGGTGAGTTTTCTCACTTACTCACAAATATGTTGTTATAGATGTTTTTTTTTTCATGTTGGGGCTCCTTTTTAAAATTTCCCGATAAGCCAAAAATTGTCTATCCGCCCATGATTATTACCTACTTATTAGTTATTAATAATAATTTTAATTACTAATTTGGGTGTTTACGTAGGTACAGGAGGTATTTAGGTCGATTTCAACTATTGTTTTTTTTTTTTTTTTTTTATCAACAGTGTATACAATTTACCAAAAAATAAAAGCACTATACATTCAATTCAATTCTTGTTATAGAGAAAAATTGTACTGTATATAGTAGGTATAGGAAGATATACCTACCTATGCAAATGTTTTTTTTTTTTAATAAGTTAATACAAATTAATAGTTTATTTTATACCTATTGGCTATTTATATTAGGTTTTTACGCCTCTGAATTTTATTATAGTTACGATTTTTTAAACTATTTTGCACTTGTTTTTATGCAGTAGTCTGGTAGTCAAGATATTCTAAGTCACACAAAGGTATAAATTTCTTTGTGAAATGATTAAATTAAATACAAAGTTTGACCACATATTTTGTTGTTTTACAAAGCCACATTCTCAATACCTACCTACACAAATTTTAATCAAACTACGTGAGAAATTTTTAATAATATTATTAATGTTATATGATAACGGGAATATTTTAATATTTTTAACTTAACAAGTTTTCATTTATTATTTAGCAAGATAAATCATAATACCTATTGGCTATAGCCTATAATAAATCAAAATATAACTTCTTATGACTTGTTTTGTATTATTTGTTTATTATTTCCCAAAAATTAGCACGATCGGATCGCGAGTTGAGGTGCTCTCTTCGTAATTGACATAATTGGATATATTTACAACATGACAAAACATATGGGTAGTTGCATTAAAATATTAATACATTATTTGATGTAACTATATTTAAAAATAATTGTTGAATACATATAACTGGCCTGCCAAGTTTTCCGGTGAAATTATATTTAATAATTTAAGATACTTACTGATGATTTATACCCATATTCGAGCTAGCTATTGTATATTTTACTTCTAACGAGTAATGTAATATATACAAATTTATTACATTGTGACTTGTGAGAAATAATAGTTATATTCAGTGTTACGTATTGAATTACCCTCCCCTTGATACATTTCTGGATTTGCCCATGAGTGTATATATTATATTATAATATTGGGAACAAGTGGTAGAGCAATCGCCCGGCAAGCGAGAGACTCGGGTTCGATTCCCGGTCCGGCAGCTAGATTTTTGACGGTATTTTCCCCGGAGATGTTAACAATATATATATATATATATATGTCTCTGTCCGCCCACCGTTGTTTTGCGTGCCATTTTTGTGCCGTCACACCAAATCTTGTGGTCAACTTTTACATTATACAGTTCTGTCAATACCCGGGTACGTCACCACAATTGGTGAACCTATTGGCAAGTCCACCTTAATGTCAACGTGTGCGAATTCAATTGCCGTGTTTTGCAACATCATGCCGCCGGTCTGCAACTGTTAAGGACCACGTGTATCATCCGACGAGTTACGTCAAACCAGGTCGTACTTTTATTATTATTTGTTTGTACTTACCTATATTATTGTCTTGTATTTTATATGCTCTATTACTATATATTATATTTACGTGTTATTATTATCTATATATTAATTATTGTCAATCATTCCCGGGGCGCCCTATATTAGGTCCATTATAATTTATTTTGGTTTATTGTAAATATATATATTTGGATCGGTGTCATATTATACATCTAAAACTTTGTCACTTGAAATATTATTTTTTTATTTGTTGTATATTTGGGTAACCCACCCCGCTCGTCCTCAACACATCCGCGAGTCGTCCAGTAGACTGCTAACGTAAGTGCTGGCGGCGCAACACTACTATTATACGTCATAATAATTATTGACAAAATGTTTGTACTATTTTTAATTTTTTTTATAAAATATTGTACATATTAACATAAAAATAACGTTAATATATTGATATCCTCATATTTTAAAAATGTTCTATATATTATTTTACAACATTTTATGCAACTTATAAAAAACTATATAGCAGCAATTATTATTTTCTTTTTTTACATATATTATAATATATATTTTTGTTTTGGCCGAAAAGGGAATCGGTCTTTTTTAAATTTGGTCGAAAAGTGAATCGGCCGAAAAGTGAAGGGTACGATTTTGGTCGAAAAGGGAATCGACCTTTTTTAAATTTGGTCGAAAAATGAATCGGCCGGAAAGGGAAGGGTACGATTTTGGTCGAAAACGGCGATGCCCGTACAGGTAATAATTCTGGAGAACAGTATTATAATAGTGTACACATATTTACATGTTAAAAAATATAACGTTCAACTTGCCATAAAACGACCACTCAATTATTCTTAGAAAAAAAGGTATTCGTTTAGAATGTGACCTAGGTACCTGATTTACCAGGTTCTAATGTTCTATTATAATATCAGACGAATAGTATATTCTTAGTTAAAATATAGAGGCTATGATCATAGAACAGTAAATTATTCAATACATTTTGTTGATCCAACTTTATGAGCTTACCAACACAGCAACATAACAAGCATTGAATGCTCATGGAATATTAAAAACTAAAATCCTACAAAAAAATGAGTGGAATAGCAGCTGAAATGTTGTCAAGTCATTTAATTAAAGCATAATACTGATCTATTAAAAAACAAGATACAATTTTTTAAAAAAATTTAAGATTTACAAAAAGTGTATTGCCAAACATAATTTATAATTTTATATTTTTTTTTTTTACTAATATTTTGTTGACTAACTGCATTTATGATTTTTAATTAAATATTGGTCCAGTATTTCACATACTAAATGAATACCAAAAAAAAAAGAATGTTCCTAATTTTTATTAAATTTATGCCCATCATGGGTGTATCAGATAATTAATTCAGAGTTTTTTTTTCATCAACAGCATCCAAAATTTGTTTAAAAAAAAGTCCATTAGAGACAATATTCATTACTACAAAATTGCATATTATTTTTCCAATTTGTTTTTAAAATTTAAAATAATCAATCATAGTTTTAAATTTAAAAAATAAAAAAAAATGCCCAAAGTATAGTTTTATATATGTACTTTGATAAGACACATACTCTTATTTCTGATATTTGTGTATAATACTATAAAAATAGAATGTTTTAAACAGATTGATAACAATTGATATATTTTTAATTTGGTCATTTTTCAAATTGTATACTAACAAAAAAAGATACAATGCATAATATAATCATATATTTTAAAAAGACAACAGGCATAATAAATAAAAATGTGTAATTATTATTATTATTATATTTTGTACGAATATATATATATAATATATAATATGACAACAATAACAATAATATTATGTTAAATACTTATAGCACACCTTCATACCTTATATTTGTTAACATTAATATTTTATTAATATTAACTAGTCAATATTTGATTTTTATTAAGTTTTCTAAATAAACCATTTTCTATAGACATAAGTTCATCATATGAACCCAATTCAACTATTTTCCCACTGAATATTACAGCCAATTTATCTAAAATTAATGAAAATTAAATATCAATAGGATTTATGCCTCAATAAATAACTATAAAATTGTAACAATAAAATAAAATGATGATGTATTCAGTAAGTTACCTGCATTTTTAATAGTAGATAACCTATGTGCAATTGTCAATACAGTTCTTCCTTTTGAAACTCTCTGTAACGCCTCCTGAATTAACTTTTCACTTTCCGCATCTAATGCACTGAAATAATTTTATCAATTAAATAAAACAAAATTTAATTTAATTTAAAATTTCTTAAAACTTAATTAGTTATTGTGATAATAATTACCTTGTAGCTTCATCTAATAATAAGATTTTAGGATTTTTTAGTAATGCTCTAGCAATAGCTATTCTTTGTTTTTGCCCACCCGACAATAGAACACCACGTTCTCCAACCACTGTATCAAATCCTTCTGGAAATGTTTTTACAATAAAATCATATGCATTTGCTTCTTTAGCAGCACTAATTATTTCATTATCTGTAACACATTCACGGCCATAAGCAATATTTTCTCTAACAGTTCCAGAAAATAAAATCGGCTCCTATAAAATATAATAACATTATAACAGCTGATAAATATAAGATATATATAATATAGTAGTAGTATTAAGACTTTCAGAGAAACCATGGTAACTTACTTGACTAACAACTCCAATATGACTATGTAACCAAATTGGATCATACATTTTTAAATCTGTTTTGTCTAAACATACTTGACCACTTTGTGGATCATAAAGTCTTAATAATAAATGACCTAATGTACTTTTTCCACTACCACTATGGCCAACTAATGCATATATCATACCACTAGGTATTTCTAAGTTTAATCCATTAAGAATAGGTGCATCTGGTCGGTTTGGATAATTAAATACAATATTCTGGAAACTTATATCACCTTTTGGATCAGTCAGTGGTTTTAGCCCACCTGTAAAATCAATATTTTTATGTATAAACTATAAATATAGATAAATATTTTTAAACTTTTAATGTATAATATTTAAGTAAATAATACTTTAAAGTTAAAAAATTACCAGAAATAGGTATTAATGGTTTACGATCAATAATTTCCCATATTCTTGATGATGCACCCAAACCTCTATTAATGTCAGAATAGAATGTTGATAAACCTCCAATAGACACTCCCGTATAAGCAGCATATAACAAAAATGAGCTCAATTCCCCAACACTAATGGCTTGTTCACTGACCAACAACCCACCACTGTATAAAACTGATATAATTATGAAGTTACCGGCAAATCCTGTCTAACAAACAAGTAATTCAATAGACATTTAGTATGATACTATAATGTGAGTTAATAGAAAACATGAATAATTATTTAAATATTAATTTGAAGTTGAACTTACCATCCCAAAAAATAACCCTCTCATGAATGATTCTTTAATAGAAAGCTGCAATACTTCATTCATTTTTTCCCCGTACAAAAACATTTCTTTTTTTTCTTGGCTGAATGCTTTTACAGTTCTGATATTTGATATTTTCTCTTCAGCAACTTGATTCGAAGCAGCTAATGAATCCTGAATTTTCAATACTCTATAATTGTCTACTTACTAAATAGTAAAATATTACTACAATAATAAATATACATAGTATACACAGTGTCATTGCAAGAATGGACTTGTTTTTAGTTAAGAAACTAAGAAACATTTTAAAATTATTATAATGAATTCCATTAAAATATTATATAAATACGAAATGAAAATGATAAGATAAAGTACTCTAGTAACAAACAACACTATAAGACTATAACTACATTTAATACATTTAATCAATAGATTTTAATACATCAAATATTTATAAGATTCATAAATATGTCATCAGCTAGATATATGTATTTCTCTATTTAGGTTATGAATAAACATTTGAAATTTTGAAATTTTAATTTTTTTTTTCATATACACATAGTTACTACTTATTTTATAAGTAATTAATTTATTAAAACTTTGAAATTTTGAAAAATTGGATACTTATATTAAAATGGTTTTTCTTCAATCAAAATTGTCAATGACATTTACATAATATTAAGTGTAACTTTAGTGCATACTGCATATACATTGACATGTAAGTATAATATGCAATGTTTTTGGTAAAACTTAGTTA
The DNA here is from genome assembly GCA_009835225.1 of Aphis craccivora. Taxonomy (NCBI): domain Eukaryota; kingdom Metazoa; phylum Arthropoda; class Insecta; order Hemiptera; family Aphididae; genus Aphis; species Aphis craccivora. Next base: position 14,159 of record VUJU01004906.1, read on the forward strand.
AGCCTAATGTTCTAATACAGGAAACAGGAATGAGCAACTCAAAGTTACCAATAGGCAAATTTTTAGAACTTTAAAGTCTAGCAGCATCATCAGCTAAAACTAATTCTTAATAATAATAATAATAATAAATCATGTATCATTATATATACCTGTACAGATCGTGTAATTTTTCGTACGAAACGTCCATATATCACAGCCAATGCAGCAATTGGAGGCACTATGGATAAGCCAACCAAAGCTAATTTTGGAGATACAAAAAACTAAATACATAATATAAATAAAACATTATTTATAATACTTAAGAATCAAGTACTAAACTTGGTAAACTTGAAATTACCATGAAAGAAACGCCACTGGCAACCATTATAGTAGAACGTAGTCCATCAGAAATATTTGTAGTGATGGTTTGGCTTACTAGTAAGCAATCAGATGATAGTCGATTTATAAGTTCTCCAGTTCTGTGACGATCAAAGTATGCAGTTTCTTGTGACAAAAGAGATTTAAATAATAATTCTCTGAGTCTTTTTGTTATTTTATAACCTAATAAAAAAATGAATAATAAAAAATTAAAAAGATAATATTTAGTATTAAATATAAATATAAATTTGGGCGTACACAAAATCACTAGAAAACTAAATTAGAATTAGCATAATTTGTTGTTTTTTAAACATTTAAATAGGTCATTAACTATGGACCATCTAATACATAATAGCAATTGGATGTAACTGTTATGGTACAAAATTATGTTTTAAGTCTCCAAGCTCACAATAAAAAAATAATGTGGGTACAATTTTTACATTCAATTTACTCAAATAATATTTATACAGTCCTAAGAAAAATAAGATTTAATAACATTATGCATTTGGGTAAAAAACTAAAAAATACCATTAGAATATTATTTATTAGGTAATTAGGTACTTTATAACTAAATTGGTTTAATGTAAAGAAGTAAAATTTAAGAAAAAAAGTATGTTTGAAATGTGAAGATGATAATGTAAAGATTTTGTCTAAGGTTATATATTAGTGTAGCTAATATTTATTATAAAATATTAATAGGTAATTATCTACATTCAATTTAGATAACATCACTACGTAATAACCATTTAAAATTAATATTGTTAGAAAAACAAATGTTGTAGATTATCATATACTTTAATAGTAGTCTGTAGTACTATAGTTTATTGAAATATACATAAAGAAACAAATTGTTTAATATAATTACCAGATGTATTCATTAAATATATGCGTCCAAAATTGCATGCAGCTCCAACTAAAAATATAGGTAACAGTATAGTACATGTTTTAATTAATTTAGATTGTGCTTCTGTTGCATCAGATTTATAAATTATATCAACAATACGTCCAAAAGAAAATGGAATCGCCATCGTAACTGCACTAGATATTATTAAAAAACATACAGCACCTGTAAAGGTAATAAAAAAACAATTAATAATAGAAACTTATCGATGACCACCACATTTAACTTGCATATAAGTTTATTTTTTTCTGGCTTAGCAAGTGAATACAATCTCAGAACCTTAGACTCTGAAAATAATTTTTTTGTTTCCTTTTTTGTACTTTTGGTGCTCATCCATCGTACAGCTTCATTAAATAAAGGCTTTCGTGCCCTACAGCGAGGGATATAGACTATAAAACTGTGTTGATGATGAATGGGCAATTTAAATTTTGTACATAAGCCGTAACGCAATAGGCCGAACGTCATATTGCACAGTAATTCAAGTACTGTATGTTATAATAATAATTAACAAAATTATAAAAAATATGTGTAATGTAATAACTCAAAAAACTTAAGCAACTAACTACATAGCTAACTACTATTAATTGTATAACCAATTAAAATTAAAAATGTAATAATATATGAAATAAATACTGTAATAATAACATTATAACATTTAAACATTATATTTAATCTATTTTATGATTATAACTTATAAGCACGATTAGACTGATTAGACTGATTACTGATAAGAAACAATGATAACGATAAAAACGGTTGTCGTTTTGATT
>VUJU01004908.1:0-12237 GCA_009835225.1 Aphis craccivora
TTGGAAATCGGGCATTGTGCACAATGCCCGATTTTCTACTTTGCCGTAACATCTATATTCTATATATTTAAAAATTCTAAAAATCAGATTTTGAATAACTGTATTATATAATATATTGCTAAACATTGCGATTTACAAATTATTCATCTACAATATGAATAATTTGATATCCCTATTTTACATTTATATGGGACTTATCGGTTCGAATTCGATTTATAGATAATATATTTAAGAATATGTAATTAAGATTAGCGCTTAATGATTTAAAGTGCTATATAGATTTTAAGATGGACATTTTATAGGTACTTAAGTGGCGACGATAAAACTCGGTCAGACCATATCGTTTGACGTGTGCTAAGAAACGTATAATGCTGATAAGCACGTCGGTTGTTTTTCTACCGACGGTCGGGTGGGATTAAAATGCTCTTCAACTGTTGCATAATGTTGACTTGAACTTCTGTTGCAAATATAAGGCGGCTGCGATAATAATAAGAAAAAATTCACAATACTAAAAAAGTAGTAAGTACTTATGTTCAACTAGCTACTAACTAGTGATAACTTATAGGTAGTACTGCAGTATCAAGTCATCTATACCTACCTATTAGAACAGATGGTATACCTACGTCGCCGGGCCACAAATACAAATAAAATATAAAATATAATAGCGTTTGGTACAGCAACTCAGCGCTCAACCTCGAGTGGTTTTTCGTTAAATTTCATATTATATTTAATAAATATTACACAATATGTTTCGCCTGTTTCGGGAGTAAACGATTAATAAAGACACTAATACAAGTGATACACTGGTTTCACTAATAAATCATTTGACGCATGCCAAACAACAAGCTAGGCATTATATAGGCATCATATACTATTGGACATTGCCATTGATAATTATTGTGGCTTTTTTAACATTAAGGTAAACAATAGATGGTACTGCAGGTATATAGGTATCTATATTTTTTAAACATTTTTAATCATGCAGTCTTTCAATAATAATATGTTTTTATATTATGCACACTTTATACGCAATTTCACAAACATAGAAAATTTGATAAAGGCATAGTTTTAACTAAATTATATTCACACTAAACATAATACATACATACAACCTTCACACATGCCAGATTGCCAATTATTGAGGCTATATTATGTGTGATTTGTGTGAAATATTTTCGAGAAGCCTTATTCAGCGTAGTGTATTTAGACGTTGTTTCGGATCTTCGTGACAATGTGATTTGATCGAACCATCAATTAATTTGACTGAATGAATTATGAAAACAATAATTTATTTTTGCCAATTATCAAAAAATTAATATCATAATGATATAAGATAAATATATAATAACGTTTATATTGTGTTATAATTAATAATAACTATAACTAACTTAAAGTTTCTTAAACTTTTTTGTCTGTGGAACCCTTTTTTATGTTTACTTTAATCGTAGAACCCTTACGTTTTTTTTTTAGATTTTTAGCTACTTATATTAAGCTTTCAACAATAAGTTATTACATCTCGATAATTAGACTCTGTAGTCTGTACTTTGTTTCAATAGTTAAACACGTAAAACATTTTTCCAGCTAGTCGCTACTAATCTTAAGTTAGATTTTTTTAAGTAATTTTCTTAAACATTTTGAAAAAAAGCACTTTAGTTTTGCAGAACCTTGAGGCTTCTTGTGATCTTCGTGGAACCCTAATGTTCCGCGGAACACTGCAGTTAAAAAAACGCTGAACTAACTAATTAGTTTTAAGACATGTAATAACCATCAATAAATGCGTAATAATTTGTCTTTTATTTTTTATCAACTTATATAACTTATAGCCACTGAACTTTATTCGATTATGTGCTTATAATATTTATATCCCTCACTTAATTTTTATGAAATGTCTCTTTTCTGTCTTGATTATTTTATTTTTGTATTTGTTATTTGTAGAATATAAAAGCTTTTTAAAAACTATTTTATTCAGCTGCACAAATAATCGATGGCAGTTAGTAACAATAAATACAATGACCGCCATATTTTGTTGACGCGTTTATACTTGTGGGTAACTCCAGGATAAGTGCCAAATGCGTATCATTTATTACACTGATAATGATTAATAGTTTTAAACATGTCTGGTAAAATTATAGGTAGATATTAAAGACATGTATTACAGTTTAAAATATTATTATTTATTATGGTTTATATAAGTATACAGTTATGTTATTATTATTCCAGTTATTACTTATTATCAGTGTTAGGTCTGTGTAATTTATAAAAATCTAGCCGCTCAAAAAATTGACCCTAGTTGCAACTATGTTCTCAACCAAGACAATCCAATACCGCCGCAAAATAAAGATATTTCTTTATCAATCAAAGATGTTAAAGACAAAACTGGACTTATTCCTAATTTACTCGACGTTAACAATCTTACGAAGGAAACAGAATCAAGTAAAGCACTTCCTAACCACCAAGACAATCCCACACCGCCGTAAAATAAAGATATTTCTTTATATCAATCGAAGATGTAAGGCACGTCGTCAAGAGGGGGGCCTTAGGGGGTCTGGCCCCCTAAGAAATGTCAGTGGCCCCGGACTGGCCCTCTTGATTTTTATTTTTAAATATTATGGTGTGTAATATAATTGTCCCAAACCGGCTAAATCCTAAATGTACATTATATGGTACTCCATATAGTAAAGTTAACGATCGTATAACAAAAATTAAATTCCGATATTTTATAAATATTCGTCAATAATACAAGATAGACAATAATACGTCTACTAATAGATTGAAAACTAGGAATTCCAAATACGGATATCGAACGCACATTTGATAAACACAATTACAGACAATAATGAATTTACTGAAATATTTGCACTTTGCAGCGAACCATAGAAATAGACGACTAGTCCTAATATAGTTTTTTAAGATGTATATTGTATACCTACCTATATTAGTAAATAATAAAAATATAATGCTTAACTAATATAGACAATACATTTTGAAATGTAGTATTATTTTTTATAGATATTGTTTGATAAGGAGAGGAGTGGTATTCAGGCGCGGATCTAGAAATCACAAATGGGGGGGGCTTATTATCAAAAAATGATAAATAAAGAATTTGTTATAAATATTTTTTAAAGTAATTTCATTTTATATAACTTAAAATACGGATCAAGGGGTGGCTAAATCCCCTTGCCCCCCCTCAAATCCGCGCCTGGTGGTATTGGGTACAAAAAAAACAGAAAGGCGCCAAAAATATTGGCCCCCTTATAGAAAAATGTCTAGTTACGTGCCTGGAAGATGTTAAAGACAAAACTGGATTTATTCCTAATTTACTCGACGTTGAAAATCTTATGAACGAAACAAAATTGTCACACAGTTCAAGGGAAAGGTAATTTCATACAGGAACCAAGTTTAGACTAGCTCAACAATATTAATTGTAGGCGATGCTACATTATAATATGACAATAAACATATTATGTATATTTAATATATACAATATATACATAAATAATAAATAAATAAAAATAGTACCTATTCACTGAATATTACTTTTATAGAAGCATAGGTACTACAAATTTGCATTACAATAAACTTTATATTAAATTAATATTATAAGTTTTTCAGGAGACAAATCTACCTAATTTTTACATATGTATTTTATAAATAATAGTGAATGGTGTAAAACTGGAATTATCTTTTCACACTGACAAAATACCAAGCTGTTTGTCAAACATTAAAGAAGTTTTTCATCTGTATGCTATTCTTATTGAATTTAATAAAAAAAAATACCTAACTTGCATTTTTTTGTATAACACAGATAGTAAGAATATATTTTCGTTTTAAAAATCAAATAGCAGGCTGATTCAGCACATTTTTTGAACTGGTTGAGCCACAAAAATAATTTATAAATTTATCGAAAACATTTTTTTTTCTTATAAATGTGTAGTTAATAGTTAAACAAATAAAATATTAGATATATGACAACCAAAATTCTAAATTGTATATCGTTAAGAAATTTAAATTAATTCTTTAATGGATATTTAAGTATTGCTCCTAATACACTTAGGTACTTAAAAATAATATTATAATATTTAATTTCTGTTATACTTAGAAATCATAATTGTGATCGTAGACCGGTCTCATTAACGGTAGATATTTATTTTTATCTAAATTTACCAAGACATTAATATTGTACAATAATATAAAGTGGTCATTTTACTCTTTTTAATTTTAATATATAAATGTATAATAAATAAAAAAAAAAATTTAAAAATAAAAAAATAATTAAATTATTGGAAATCAAAAACTTTTTAATACCATACATTTTTTTTCATGCTTCATAACTAGTCGCATACTTACAATTTCAAAAGTCAGTCGGAATTTGAACTTAAGTAAGCCCAGGTCATATATTTCTACCAGATTATCCTGTTTACATGTATTACTAACATATTATATTATAGGATGGCGTACCTACGTATAAAAAACGGGAATAACACTTCATTATATATTTATTATTTAAACATTAACACTTGTACAATATACAATTTTATGATAGTAATTATTATTATTAGGAAAGTCATATATAAGAGGACATATACAAGTATACGACTGTTATTCAATATTATCAATCCTCTGTTATAATCGCTTTAGAAACGTATGAACACTAAATGACATGAGTATTCACACGTACTCCGCATAATAATATATCCAGGACAGTAAGTCCCGTGTTGATTAGTTGAAAGATATGCAATATTATAATATGATTTTTTCATAAGAACATATAAGTATTCGGACTCGGTGCTGTTATTATTATTGATTGTATATTCATCATAATATATAAATATAATTCATTTTTACCATTTGTGTACTTTTGAATAAATTTTAAATTAATGTAAATACGCGAGTACGTACACGCATCTAAAAAAAAAATCCCAAAAACATGTTTTGTGGTAAATACACTTAGCTATAAACATAATTATTGTTAAAATCTCATACAAAACAGTAAAAATATAGCACCAATACTTTATTTCTATGTTATACTCAACAATTGTTTACCTATATATATCTTACAATTTAGATCTATGCTATAATGGAGTTTTTCGATTAATAGCAGTTGGAAATTTATTTTTTGTACAATTATACCTACGATATCTATAAAACATAATATATAGGATGGCAGGATGTACTTTTCGACTCACCACGCACAATTATTGTGTACTTTATAATATAATAGATTGAAACATTTCAAAATAACTTAAATTATTATTTTTAATACACGATGATTTTCCATTTTTTAAAAAAAAATTCTGATAAAATGTTTATGCGTCATCTACAATTTTCTTCATAAATTTACATACATCATTATAAAAATGTCAAAAACTAGACCATCTTTTTTTATAATTTGTATTAATTTACGAAAAATTGAAAATTATTTGTGCTTAAAAATGTATTAAATTTTAAGAGATAGATGTTTATATACGATTTTTTAATCTAAGATTTTGTTAAACTATAATCGTTTTAAATATTATTTTAAGTACAGGTTTAAGTTTTAATCATTCTATTGTTCTAACATTTGGTACCATAATAATACTTAATATTTATATTATACTTATTACGGTATAGCTAAGTATAATAGCTGGTATATATTAAATATTATGCAAATATAAATTCTAACTATAGACACTTAAAATTAAGCGATTTATCTTAAGGGTACAAATGAGTACAGTTTGTTTTGACTATCATTATTATCATTAGATATATAATGATAAATATTAAATACCTATTTTCTTTTGTTTGAACTTTAAATACGAGACTTATTATACCTATATGTCTATTTAAATACTTAACCAACAATGTATAAGACATATAAACTAAAAATTTCTAATCCGGATTAAACCTTTTATTCGTTATGTATTGGTAATCAATAATTATACCTATATGACGTTACCTACATATAGTGTAAAGACTATATAGTATCATTAAGATTAAGTATATATATATTATTAACATATGGGAAAATAAATCCTCCTAAAAAAATAGTATTGAACTAAACCATTATAGAAAAACAAGTGTTATCTCTATCAAGTGTTTTTATCACAATATAACTAACCAAATTATACTTAAGTTAGGTATATATAGTCTTGGACTGTCATCCTAACTGTAACTTGATAACTATTAACTATTATATATTATATTGTATCTATTTATTCGTTATTAGGAATTACTAATTTATGAATTATGATTGAAAGGTAAAACATAATTTTATAATGATTAAATCGAGAAAAAAAAAGGTATTTTCAAATCCATCATTTTGCAGATATTATAGCTAGCGCCATAAATGTCTATTTGAACGCAAAATACATGACAAAATTAAATAAAGCTAGGTAAGATTTATTGTATTTTAACAAGTGATCCAAATTACAAATTACAAATTTGAAAATTATTATAGTGACAAATAAAACTAAAAATGTAGTACAACATTAAATCACCACAGTTATTACATATATAGGTATATAGGTGGTGATAAAATTAACATATTAATATAATATATAAAATGTTGAACAAACGAATGAAAAAAATACAAAATGATTAAAAAAAAGGAACACAATAATTAATTAATAATATTATTTAAATGTATGTGAAAAGTTTGACTGAGTTATAAACAAATAAATCAACTTCAAAGGAACATAAAGTTCTGCAGATTTGAACGTTGAAAGGCACTAATAAAGTATGATTAACTTTTGGGTTATATAACGAGGAATTTGAATGTTTAACCTAGTAAGTAATTCAGGGTAAGTTAATATCCCCATTTGTTAATTTTAAAATATAGTACACAAGTCTAATGTTTTACTCCTCTTAAAGTCTTAAGATTCAACAACCACGGGATCGGCTAATACAGCAGTAATACATATGTTGAATGATAGGGACACTCACCAAACCACATCTGAACTGAATCAATGAAAAACGGTTATAGACAGATTCAATGAAGTTTATTGCATTAAAATACTACTGTACGAGGTAACGTTGACTACACAAAAGTAAATTAAAATACAAAATATGAGTAGCTTAATATATACTATATTTTTATCTACTCTATGAGATTTTGCTCAGCTAACCCAACTTGGGGACAATTCTATAAGGTACAAAACTGCAGTTATGCGTTATATATTCATATTATTAACTTTAAAGAACTCAAAATTTTATTTTATTGCATATCTAATAAATTAAATAAATGCATTCCTTCTATTATTTTTGTATAAACAATAAAGTTTGAACAGATTATGCTTTTATCACATATATTATCTATAAATGTGTACTAATCTATTTCCTATCTCTCAGTATTATTTAAGAAAATGCATTTTAAATATAGAATGAATATTAAATGCAATTTGATATATTTTTATACGATTTAGTATTATTTTTTACCAATTTAAATAGTTTAATTAGATAATTATGCATATAACGCCCCTATAAAAATACTAAATTATTTTGTCGCTTATCCACGCATGACTAAAATATAAAGCATGTACTTATACTATTTTATAAAAATATGAAAATTTACTTTAAGAAACAGTTTTGAAGCAAAAGGTGCAATGCACCATATTGCAGACAAAATAATTTTTGAAATTGAAATTTTTTATAATCAGTTAATAGGTAATGATTATGAAAAATTAAAATATGTATATTAAATTTTGTTTTGAATATTATATGTCTCAAAATGACTAAGTATTTGTTTTTACTGTTTGTATCGTGTTCGAGTGTAAAGTGTATGCAAATGATCAGTTACGTACTGACACGGGGGGTTAAGGGTTTACCACCCAATACCCATTATAAGAAAAATCATGTAACTATACAAATATCTTCTATGGGATATAATATCCCGGATATTAAATTTAAAATGTACATTTTATTAGACTTTGATTATATTTCTTTATGTAGGTAATAATTAGTTCTAAATTACAACAGAAATAATGTATTATTAATACATTTGAATAAGTAGTAAGTACCTATACTCTATATAGTAAGTATATACATATCTTACGGTGTGTGCATGTGGGGAGGGGTAGGGTACCCTTTATAAAGGGTTTTCGATGAAAACATCGATGTCTTTTTTTAATAAAGAAATATAAATTAATAGTCATGCAATGTATAAAGACAATACAATTTATCGATAAATTTATAATAACGTATACAATTATAGCCAATAAGTATTGCATATAGTACCAATAGTGCTTGTCTAATTTGTCTTATCGGCAGCATTTAATCAATAATACGTTTAGTGAATACCAAATAATAATTTATTAGATTTAGATAGGTGTGTATTTACTAATCATCTACCTATTTAATATTTAGTATTATATACCATAAATTAATAACTATACACAATATTAAGTTTGTTTAAAGAAATTTTACAATCATTATACGGTTGAGCATTGAGCAAGTTATATTTCACTCAAATATACATTGTACGTAGTACGTGTACCTAATTTCTAATTTTTAATTGTTAGGTACGTAGTTGAGTACCATAATAGACCATAGTCTACACCTGATTACAATGGCGGTTATACATTATATTCAAGGGAGGGGCGAAAATAAAGCCAACCCCAGAACATTTTTTATATAATATTATAGTATATAAAATATACTTATGATATAAAATGTAGGTATATAATATGAATTATAGTTATAGTAATGTTTATATGTTTATAATATTAATAATAATACATAATAGTATTAAAAAAAAATATATAAATTATGTATCATAAATTCATAAATGTATAAATTATCTTATAATAAAATCATATGCCTTTTTTTTTACTTGGCAAAGCGTATATGATAATATTATAATCTATGTTATTATTAGAAGATACTATACTTGTTTTATAAATGCAGAGTAAAAAAGTTTTGGGCTCTTAAATTTAATTCTCGGTAACATAAAATAGCTCTATGCGCCCCTGGTGTGTATCCACTGATTTCTATACCATGTTAATCGGTGTGTTTATCGCATATTTTAATCACAGTTCATAGACAACAGAAAAAACCATGGACTTATAATACAGGTACTATCCGCGGTTAAAACGTAAAATATGATGAAGAGCCCAAGGGGGGAGGGGCGATCCACCTATCGCCCCCCTTATAACCGCCACTTTGGTCGATTATACTTCATACAATTTTAGAAGACGAATTGGCGCCGTCAGCCAACATCAGCTGTTCGTCACTCCCACCGAAAAGATAATATTATAATATGCTTGCCGTATAGTTAAACCATATACCTCCGCCCACAAAATTGTCTTTTGAACTTGAAATTTGAATGGATTATAATGCTCACTATTTACCTAATTCTATTTTTAGGCCGTACTATAACAATTGAAAATCCACCTATACTTTTATAAATAGTTCGAACCAGTTAGTAGCTGGAATCTTATTAAATTATCTGATACAACGATTTATATAAGAACTTTATTGTATGTTTTCCACAATTTCACTATTGCCACTATTAATGTAATACCTAGTGCATTAAGTGTGTTTATATAGCATCTAGATATATAATATAAATGAGTATGATTAGCATACGCCATACTATAAAATACCTTTATAGTTATCATATAGTCAAGTGTATAGTATTGTATATGTACTACTACAGTACCTATATGAAATTTTCTGAATTTTATATTATATTTCATTTTATGAATCTATTTGCCATGCGTCTATACCTATCGACTTTAATATGTTAGTTAAAAAATATTAAAATGTGTGTGTTGAAGCAAAATCGTTGTCTATATAATCAAATATGTATAATTACGTCAATTTCTTTTTTATATGAAAAATATGTACCGCCAATGTTTTATAACGAAAGCTCTACAATAATTCTTAAAACTAAAACCTACTGTGTAATTGGTTAGGTACTTTATCATTTTTATTTATATTACATTAATTTAAATTATATATTATATTTTAGTTTTAGTTTTTTAGATTATTTTATATTATGTTTCTGTATTAAAGAACAAAGATTTTTCTCGTAAAATGTTTTAAAAAAAGATAGAATAGCGAATAGGTGAATTTAAGACACAGTAATCAACCTAAGTGTTTGGTTAAACATATCTTATAGGTAGGTATCTACCTATACTTTAAAAATTGTAATTATATAACATTTCATAAGATTACAAAATCAGAATAAGAATATAAGATTCACAAAAAGGTAGGTATAAACTATAGCAATTACTAAATAAACAACAAATACAAAAAATATCAAGAAATAGAATTAAAATACGATTTTGTTGATTTATTCGTGAGATCACAAAACATATTTCTGACTACCTATATATTTTAGCATAGTATTATAAATTATAATAAAATAGATAGGTATAGGTATTAAAAACATGCCAAAAAATCATAACGGACATCATTGACGAGATATAATTAGTATATATGTATAGTTTATTTTGTCAAAAAGTTTGATAGATACTTTTTGATACTTGTAATTCTGTTACTAATTTGTAATTATGTATGATATATTATTGCTTTATGCCTAGTAAAAATGTTTAAATATTGTTCGTTGTTTTTTCACAAGATGGTAGTTAACTTAAAATCCCTAATCTATTATTCTTTTCATAACAACCAGATAATTTTTATTATACTTTTTTATGTAGGTACACATATTACCGCATATTACTATCTACGAATTATAAAGCAGTTATCGGATTTTTTGTTTTCCTAGTGTATTACTAGTGTATAAATATTTAGTTTGAAGTGTTTTGGTCTAAGCTGGAACACTTCAGAGATAACAATATAATAATATATAATGGTCAGATCAATAACTGACGTATTCTCTCAAAAATATAGGTACTTATAATAAGCTCATTAATTTATAAGCGTTGCTACCTATAAGATTGAAAAGCAATAAAATTATTACATAATGTTAATCCAATATATTGCGAATAAAGCGGTCAAGATAATAGGGCATACCCTGGATTTATACCAAGATTAGTTCAAGTTTGTCTTATCTAAATACATCAATAATTTGTACATAGGTATCTAAAATAAAAAACAAAAATAAATAAATCCAAATAAAATAGTAGGTACCCTGAAGTATACTCGTGGTAGTATATGCTAGCCGCTAGGGATGGTAAAGAACATAATCACTGATTGAAAGTATTCAAATATGACAAAATGATGAAAAAGTAGAAACTTTAAAGGGCGAAAATGGATGATAAAAAAACTAAAATACCTACTATAAAACTCAAGAAAACAAAAAGTAACTATATGTTAAGTATAAAAATTGATTTGGACCAATTAATTGGATAGCTATTACATATACTTAGATCTAATGTAAAAACAGTACATGGCTGTATATTTTAGTATATGAATGATTATGTTTATAATAAACATTTGTGTTTGTTGTGAAGTCGACGAGTTACCATTTAAGAATAAACTATTTAAAAAGAAACATACAATTTATATAATCATAACTATGGAACTAAATAAATTATGATTTGGATGTACTTGAAACGTATTGGGTGGGGAAATCATTATGAAATGCTGTGGCATATTTTATGTAGATCCCAATAATATTCCTGTTAGAATAAACACTTGTCTTTGAAAACTGTATAAATATTATTTTATACTCCTGTCCCATAATTTCCTTCGAGTATGTTCGCATAATATTAAAAAATAGCTTATCTTATCTATAATAAGCGTTATATAGACTCATATATCTATTATTTTTGGTGAACAAAACTATATTGTTGTTATACTATTATTATAAAATTTACATCATATTTCGTTTTGTTATATTTATTATCTTGTGTATGGGTATATAAAAACAGATGATTTAATTATTATGACTGTTTAGCATATTGTATTTTCATCATAATATATCTTAACAATAAAAAGGTATTTATATTTAAGTAACTATTATTGCTACTTATTATTTATCACTATTCTTAAGGTTCAATCCTTATTTAAATTTAACTTTTCATTTCATATACAATATACAAAAGCGGACAAGTGGGTACCGCTCTGCTGTACATTAGGTGCTATGTGGATCACTATTATACATTATAGGAGGGTTAAATTTGAATCCAATGATAATTATCATTGTATACGAAAAACGATTCTGAATGAAGATGATTTGTCAGCCTAAGATATAATTTTCAGTGGTTGGTGAAAAAGGTGGTTTATGTTTTAATGGTCTGAATACATCAAAATTTAAGTTTTTTTATAATTATTATTAGCTAAACTTAAGGAAAA
>VUJU01004909.1:0-16155 GCA_009835225.1 Aphis craccivora
GGTTTATACTATAGTTTAGGTATAGATTAAACAGGTTGCCTCAATCCGAAATTCTGAAAAAGAAAGAGTGGGGGATATTTTTTCGATGACAAAATCTATAAAATCTATTTTGTCAATTTGTCATGGTACTAAACAGCTATCGTACATTCGTACAGCGCGCGGCGTACATACAACACTTTACCAAAGTACAGATTACATACAATATTATGAAAAAAGTCCCCGATAAAAAAATCAGTTGCATATTATATAAAAATATGTAAAATATTAAATTATATTAAATTAATTGATCTGCAGATTTATTTTCATAAAAACGTTGACACAGTGTTTAATGGGGAACTCTTCATATAACAAATTTATTAAAAACGTTTTTAAAAAGTAAATCTTATACAATAATATTATTTTAAAAGTATAAAAATGTATTTATTCATTTATAAATGAATTATTTCTTATATTCTGACGTATTTATTTTGAAAAATTAGGAATATCTACAGATTTATCTTCATCAAACGGACAAAACGTTGATATACAAATATACAATGTTCAATCGAACTTCATAATTATTAAAAATTTTCATTATTAAAAATTTTTGAAAATGTATATGTACTAGCAGCATGACAATGTTCTTGTTCAAAACGTATGGTTTTTTACGGTTCAAATCGGTAATTAATATTGCTGCACATTGCATTGCTACACTATATAGGTTGAGGATGATAGTTTTGGGAAAAAATCCTGGCATTACTTCAATTACTTGTATTTCGAATACACGTGACGAGAATAATGAAGAATTTTTACTGTCAAAAATGTTAAAAGATGCAGATATAAATATAACTATAAATGATAATGACAAATGTGTAATAAGTGATACAAGTGATAGTAGTGATGACGAGACACTAAATACATCAAATTCACAGGAAAAGCAATATCACGAAGAGATGACAAAAGATGCAGTAGAGTATTTAATCGGTTGGGTTGCCAAAAAATATAGAAAAAAGTATCCTGAGCTTGGATCAACAACGACTGTGTTAGGTAACACTTGTCAATTGTCATGATTATACACTGTCAACTTGGGTACAGCATTTATCTTATTTATGGCGGATTAATAGTTCCAAGCATTTTATTTCAAAAAGCTAATACTATTGTGAAAAATTATTTATAAAATTTACGAAAGGACAAATTCCCAAAGGACGAAACATTGTAAAACAATTGAAGAATAAAATTTATAATAGAGTGATAACAGAACAAAAATATAAAATTATAATTCAAACAAATATAAAACAAAGAATAATCATACAAATGAAATATTTTAACCAAAATTTAATTTATGTGCAAAAAATAAAAAAATCTAAAATAAAGTTACAAAAACTAAATACACTAAGAAAGACAATAACATAATTATTTATTTATTTTATTTTTATAATTATGTAGTATGACATATTAAACAAATTACTTCAATAATTTTTTATATTCCTATAACATATCAATATTATTTAGTGTATATTTTGTATTATGTGAATTATATTATTTATAATATTTGAACATATTTGTAATATTTGTTTATTTATATTGTGAGTGGTGATTTTACAATATGTTTTTGATTATATTTTTTTTTCCTGAAAACAATTATTACCTAGTTATTTATTAATTTATTACCTATATTATATTTGTATTACTTATGTATTTTTTTAGAAGTATATTTATTTCCTATTACCTATACTATTAAATACACCTTTTAAATAACATAAATAACTATTTCCCTGTTCTGTTTTATTAAATACATAAAATTAAAGTAATAAATAAACAATTTATGGTAAATAAAACCAATACTAAAACTATAGGTAGGAAACTAGGAACAGCCGCACTGCTGTAATATAGATCAGAATCTGTACGACAATGACGTCACACGGTATGTAGGAGCTGCGGAGGGTAGGCAATATAAATACGACTTTGAGGCAACCTGTATAATCTATAAACCTTGGCGTCCACGGAACAACAACGATTAAAGTTATACAGGTTGGAAATCGAACGATGATAAAGTGAAGCCCAAACTTTCTAAAAAAATCAGCTGTTCCCACTAGTCACTAACGCTACCAGGCCATAGAGTAATAATACCAGCGGATTTTTTTTGTATAATTTGCCATCGATATTCCCGATAAAATCCACCGGTACTCGGTAGTGCCTGGTAGCGCTAGTGACTAGTGGGAATTGGCTGATTTTTTAGAACGTTTGGGCTTCAAGATTTGTGATTGTTTATATGAGCCGATTCCCAACCCATACAGGTCCTGTATATCTTAAATCGTGGGAACAACACATAAAATAGATAAAAATTCTAAACACTGTTGTCATACATTATATTATACCCACGGTCTTAGAATTCCTAAAACCGTGCTCTTACAACAGTATACATTAAATTATTTAAATTTAACCTATTCTGTGAGTACTACTTTCACACTTGATTGGGCACAGCAGCAAAAGCGAGACACGTTATCTTAATTTTATGGTGAGAAATATTATCAAAATAATTATTGACGATGTGTTGATTGCATGGACTTATAAACCTATGTTAATAGGTCTATGGTTGATTAAAACAATGAAATGTTTTCTGTTTTGAGCTCCCAGTTAACCATCATAGATACAAGTTCGAAATCTGATTATCTATACCAGGTTGGTTTTTTATTATAAATTATTTTACGAAAAATAATTTTATTTGATACCTAGGTACCTACTTTTATTATATTTTTAATTTTCACGCGGCTTAAAAACTGTAATTGTTATTTGTTTATTATTTATTGCAATAATATGTAAACAAGTTGTTCTCTTATTTATTTTATTACAAGAGCTATACCTTACATTATTTATACATTTATAATGAATAAAATATTGATTAAAAATGTATTTTGGATTTTGTTTAACCACTTCTTTATTAGAAGTGAAAGTTATATTTATTCTTAAATTAAACAACAATTCAAAAATATTTAAAAATGTTTACCTAAACTTTAATGTGTTGAAATAAATAAATGCTTACTTGATAATTTGTATTTTAATTCCAAAACTACATTTTGTTTCAATAGTTCTTGTTGAAATGTTTTGGATTATATAATCATGTGAACAATCAATTTTGGTTTCAAAATATTTGTAAAATTAATGTTTTTATAATTTTAGGATGTAAAAGACTTGTTTAATATTGTGTAATTTATAATATTCATATTAAATATTTTGGAATTGAGTTATTTTATATTATTATGTCGAAAACTTACATTTTATAAGTTAATGGTCTGTTTAGTTTATTGTTAACTATTTAGTATTTTATGTAATGATTAATGATTATTAGATTTTAATAATCAATGTACCTACCTAATAAAATCTAGAATGTATTATATTGTCAATATATTTTAACTTAATTTTTCAATTTTGTGTGTACTTGTAACAGGTTATGGAATTACTATGTCAATGATACAACCTTCAAACACAATGAGTGAAAATGATGGATTAATACCTTGCTGCAGCACTTCAAATCCTAAACCAAGCTCTAACATAACAGATTCAAATCCAAATCATAGTAAAACAACTCAAATTTCAAACTGCAATACTAGTAGCTTAAATGATGGTTGTAGTAATCCAGGTCCATCTAATGAAGATGAAGAATTAACACTGCCACGCGCATCAGTCAATAAAATGATTAAAGATGCTTTACCAAACATACGTGTTGCGAATGATGTTAGAGAAATGATAATGAACTGTTGCACAGAATTTATACATTTAGTATCATCTGAAGCTAATCAAGTATGTATGGCTCAACAGAAAAAAACTATTAATGCTGAACATTTATTGACTGGTAAGTAAAAAATTATTATTTTTAATATTATTTTTTAATAAAATGAATATTTTAGCTCTTGACCATTTGGGATTTGGTGATTATCGAGCACAAGCAGAAGAAGTTGGTAAAGACTGTCAATCTAAAAGAAGAAGACAAAGTACAAGACTTGAAAATTTAGGCATACCAGAGGAAGAATTGTTACGACAGCAACAAGAATTGTTTGCTAAAGTTAATATTAGAACTTAATTTTATAGTTTTAATTATACATCAATTTTCAATTTACTAATTTAAATATTTAAAATATTATTAGGCCAGAGAAGAGCAAATGGCTCAAGAACAACAACAATGGCAAGAACTACAAGCTGCAGCTCAACGAGCTGCTATTAAACCTAAGACTGAAGAAAGCAGTGATGAAGACGATTACTCCTAATTTATAATTCAATAGAATTATAGAGAATTTACATTCATCATAATTATTATGAATTGAATTTTTTTTCTTAATTTGTTATCATCAGTTTGTACATTTTTACTAGTATCTAATTTTCTTATAAATGTTTATTTTTTAAATTGTTACATTTACTTTTATGTCAAATAAATAATTACGTACAATTAAAATTATGTATTATAAATAACATTATTCTCACAATATATATAATATTATAAATCTTTGAAGTGTAGAATTCTTTTTTAACAAAACCTATAGACATTAAGAACTTAAATTTTGTACTTATTGGATCAATTTTGAATTGAAAATAATATTGTTTTAATCAGTTATTTTGTGAAACATTATATTATTGTAATATTGTATACTACTCAACAAAGTTAAACAGGCTCAGACTTAGACAGTGGTGTCTAATTTTTGTAAATTATATTTTAAGTATAAATTGACTCTCAACTGACATTATAAATTTTATCCATAACATAGTTTTAACATTTCAACTCTGCCCTATATCCATTAGCAACTAATGATGTGATTGAAGACCTGAAATTCCTACTCAATTTTTTTTTTCTTCAATGTAGCTCTTCTACTAAAAAGATATACTTATATACTTAAAAATTAAATATTTATAATGTATCCATTAAATGAATCAATCGTTTTAATTAAATTGATTAATGCGTATTTAATAAAGTATTAGATTTCTATTAATTTACTAAATGGGCTAATGTTTAGTATTATACGTTGAAACACAAAGTAAGAGATATATAACCAATATCATGAAAAGGGAGTGCTCTGAGTCGTTATGTATTATTACTATTTATTTATTATACTACAAATATCAATAAATCCAAAAATATGATTGTATAAATACTACAACTACTTATTAAAAACATATATTTATAATAATAATAATAATAATAATAAAGAATATTTAAAGCATATTTTCTTCCTAAGTAACAATAGTTTACCATTTATACATTTCTATAATAAATTTCATTATTTTGTTATCTTTGAACTTGGGATCAATAGTTATAAATTATAATATGAATGTATGTTAAATGTTAATCTGCTAAATTTTTCAGCTGTTTTAGCATTAGAAACTTAGTACTTACATTACATTTTTAAGCAAAAAATGTTTTATTCCCATTAGTAGAAAAAAAATAAAAAATATTCATAAATAGCTCAAAAGTAAAAACTTAAAATATTGTCATCTAAAGAAACTACCTATTAGATATTTATTAATATAAACACTTGGTGAACATTTTTTTTAACACTTAGTTAAAATTTTTTTTAACTATTCACGGTTATTTCTTTCAAAGTTACACAAAGAAAACAAAATTAATTTTGTTGATAGCAAAAATTGATACTGGTTATTGTAACTTAATGGGAATTTTTACTTTTATTTTTCTAAAGTACAAATTAGATTGAATTTGGTATCCTAAATCACTCTCAATTCTTAAAGTTGAAAATAGAAATATTTTTCGTATACTTATAGTGTACACACGCTCAAAAACAAAAAACACATTGTAAAATTAATACAGTCATCATTCCTCAATCCTCTTACAATTTAAAAACGAATTTTTTTTTTAATTTTAAAATATTATTCGTGAGCACTTGCAACTTTTATGCGTAGAAATTAATATATTTTTCGAGTCGTAAACAATGACAATTTTAAAATTAATTAAATAATTTTCTACTATAGTAGTTGTATATTTGTTACCCTTAATCACACACTCACACCGTTCTACTTCTACGGAATGTATGTAATTCTACTACATATTTCAAAACTTAATATGAGTAATATGATGTTTGATAATTTTTACTCAGGTACAAATTTAGTATTGTAATACACTAATACCTATCTACTTTACGTTACCTCATATATTATAAGCACGATGTAGGTAAAACCTACATCGTGATTATAAGTAAATATGATTTCGAAGGATATCATTACAACAATATATTATATAATGTATATTTATTATATGGTTTTTATAATGTACTAAATAGTAATAGAAAATTGGAGTAATTGTACTCCTAAAGTCGTAACATTTTTAATTTGGAGTAATATTATATTCGGACATTTGGTTTATTATTATTTATTATCATAATCGATGTAGTTGATCATCGTAGTTTTTGTAGCAGCCCCTTATAAATTGTAATATAGTGCCAATGCAGGCTATTACAAAATAGTAAAAATTATATAATAATCATAGATATACATATATATATCTGTGATAATAATTTAATATTCTTTCGAAAATCCAATTTTCCTGGTAATGTCTAATAATACAATTTTGGGGTTGTTTGAGAGTTTGACTCATGGTGTAATACTACTCTATGGTTTGACTTATTTTTACTTAACTTATTTATTTACTTTTTTTTATTGTTCATTGTAAATATTGCACCCCTGACGGCCCTAACCACAGATATATATATATGGTATTATATATCTGTGGCCCTAACATATTATTATATATAGTCATAGTTAATATATATATTATCTATGTATATAGTGTATTTTTTACTTTAATAATTGATAAATTTCTTATCACTAGTGTAATATATTTATTCTGTGGTAATATTATTTTCAGTACTTATAATAATAATAGTATTATATTAATCTGTCTGTTTTTTTGCATAAATATTAGAGGATGTCAAATTTTAATGGTTATTTGTATTTTGTACAATAAATACTAAATATTGTGATAATTTATTTTTTTAAATTTTTGTAATGCTTATAATTTTGTGCAGTTGCTCTAAAGAGTGAAGACCACTGAACTATTAAGTGTTTTTAATTTCAGAAGTACCTACTTCAATGGTTTGTTTTTAATAGTTATTAAATTATTACATTAAATGTAATTTTACTATAATCTTGATAAATTTATTTAGTGTCACATAACATCATAGTTATATTTTATATCGGTATGAAAGAGAAGACGATTTTGGTTAAACAAAACCCAATACTGAAAGTAGTCATTTTGGGAAATAGTAATGTTGGAAAATCATGTCTGATGAACAGGTTTGTAAGTAACAGTTTTAGTGAACAAACACTTCATACATTAGGTGTAGAATTTCTTCAAAAGGACCTCGATGTCAATGGAATTATATATACTTTACAGGTATAGTTAAAACAAAATGTCATTAAAACATTTTTATATTTTTAATTTTTAAATATATTTAGATCTGGGATACTGCAGGACAAGAAAGATTTCGAACATTACGAACTCCTTTTTATAGAGGAACTGACATTTGTTTACTGACATTTGCTGTTGACGATGTCCAAAGTTTTAAAACCATAGAATCATGGAAAAAAGAGTTCTTACAATATTCCAGGACAACTGATGTGAATTTTCCATTTGTTGTTGTTGCTACAAAGGTTAATGAGAAACAAAAAAAACATTTTTTTTTATAATAAAAATAACATAATCTATTATATTTTTTTTAGGTAGACTTACAAGATCGAGTAGTTTCTAAAGATGAAGCAGACAAATGGTGTTCAGAGTATCTGAGTGCTCCTTATGTTGAAACTAGTTCTAAGACAGATATGAATATAGAGACTGCATTTACTTTAGCTGTTGAAGTTTGGGCTTCTACAGAAAGGCCTCCCGAATTAAAATTATCACATACAAATTTAGTAAAATTATCTAGACCAATTAATGGTAGTGCTGCTTGTCCTACAGCTGAAATTGTGTCGCCTAAGTGTTGCTAAAAATACATGATGGATTATGCAATAACTTAGAGTGCTATGGCATACAATTTTTGTTACAAGTATAAAGTAATAAGCAATAATACATATTACACATTATTTGTTTTTCATAAAGTCAATTTTTGAGATAATATAAAATACAATTTCAAGAATATGAAAATTCATCCTAATATTTTAATATTTTATTGAATATTACGTTTTAGTGATAACAAATTTGTATTACATTGCATTTACTTTTCATTAAATGTATTATTGTTATCTTAAACAATAGGCAATGTACTTTTATTATGTTATTAAATACCATTTAGAATTATTATACATTAATACTTTTTATTTAATAATTGTTGACTTTTAAATATTATTATTATGAAATACATATACTTTATTACTTTTTATATTTAAGGTATTGAAAAATTATTGTTGATTTATAACGATTTTAAATCATAGATCATAAAGATGATATAAAAAACTGCATTGTACATTAATAAAAATTTCAAATTTAAAAAGTCTTGTTATAAGTACAATTAATAAATTAAAAAAAAAAACAACATTTATTTTAGAAGACATTCCATTAATTTATTTTTATAAACTTTTGACTGAAAACAATTTTAAATTATAATAATATGTATAGGATATTTTAAGCTGTTTTCTCTGTATACTTGGCAAGTATAGCAATAACCAAATTAGCAAGTAATTTGTGTATACTATTTTATCTGGGAAATATATTAGCATATCGGCTGTTCCATTGAATTGTGTCATATTTTCTGTCAATCATTGGAAAGGATACTAGTAACTAATAATTGGAGAACTACCAATACCATTTATTAGCCAAGTACATCAGTCATAGGAATGTTGCTATTTATTTATTATTTTAAGTAAATTTTTATCAATGTACAGTATTGTATTTTATTTTTAAATATTTAAAGCTATTTTATTTTATAATATTATACAAATATTTATTTATATTTCAAAAGTATTTTAAAAACAATATTTTTTTAATCTTAAAATATATATTTATACTATCTAAATATTTATCATGTTAATTCTTATCTTTTTTTCTAGTGTTTTTCATGATTTATACATTACAATTCTTTTATAGTTTTATGTAATATTCATTATGATTAATTGTAAGAAAATCATTATTTACTGAGGTTTTAATAAACATTTTGTACTACACAGAATGTAATGCATTTGCTATTCATTTAATATATACCAATACAATTTACTAAACAAATTATCTATTAAAATTAATAATTCATTTACTGTAAGAAGTTTTTTATTAAAAAATTATTATATACAATGAATTAAACAGATTATTTATATAGCTTATGTATTTTAAAGTTATAAAAAAGTACTTTTATTATAAAACAAATTGAATGAAATGAATGACAGCTTAAATAGGGTCATTTTATTACCAAATGGTATGGGAAGAAAAATTAAAAGTCAAAATACACCATATCAAATTTAAAATGTATGCGGTCCTTGAATAGTAAAAAGTATAAAAAAAATATAATGATTAAATTTGTAGTCATTGGTTATGAGTTTATTATGACATTTGTCAATTGATTAGATTTCAGGTGACTGATATTTGGTATCTTGATATTTTATTGAATAATTTATTTATTTAAACCTATAGTATACTGTTTTGTATACTAATAGTTATTTTACTTATGAGGTTGGTATTTATTAACTTGTTATTTTTAAGAATTCAATCGAACTTTATTTTAATTAAAAATTGGTTTATCCATAACAAAGAGCATAAGTAAATTAATAGGTTATTCGATAAACTGTAGGTGTGTTTCAATATTACATCATGGTTTAAATTGTTAAAAAGAAATGTTGATAAATTATTGATGATTTTTTTTTTTTAGATTCTGAACGAAGTGATGAATGTATTGATTTTATAATGTTGTGTGTTTTTTATTTTTTGTGTTGGTGTACATGAGAATGTGTCGAAATAATGCTTTGATTTTCAACTTCAGTAGTTTTTCCGGTTCAAAAGTGAATCTAGTTGGTGCATTGGGGGGGTTTTCATGGGGGGCCTTTTTTTTGAAATTTTCAATAGTTTTCAAAAGCACCAGGAAAAAAAAAGAAATTAAGGAAAAACTGGAATTTTTACGCAAAACCAGTTTTTGACCAAATTGATTTTTTTATATGGTTGTAATTCAAAAACTAATCACTGTAAATACTTGAAATTTTCAGCAAATGTTAAGGTTAGTGTTATCTATATACAGTTAAATTTTCAAAAGTTATAGACTTTTTTGAGTTATTTTTAGACCACTACTGAAGGACTGATATTACATTTTGGGAAACCCTGAAGTATTTTGCCTATTTTAGCTGACAACTCTACTATGGATTTTAATATTTTATTTAATCTTTTTTCTCAGGTCTTGATTCCAAATTAGGTACCTACTTAAAAGTTCCATTTAAGTATCTACCTCCATTTTGTTCAAACTAAATGAAATCTGGCAAGTAATTTGAAATAAACAAATAATATAGGTACCTTCTTATTTGTATTCATTTTTGTTGGGTTTACCTACACAATTTGATCCAATATAAAAAATAATAAAAAAAAATAATTGAATTACCTAACATGTATGAAATTATATTGAATACTGAGCTATTTTTTGAATAAATAATTTTAATATTCTGATAGACAATTAAGTACTGAGTAGATAATAGTAAATTATACTACATAATATGTAATATGATATCCAAATTTAAATAATATGTAATATAAGAACAAAAATAATTACAAATCTAAATTTGCTTAAAAATCTTAAAAATAAAGCTAATTATTTTTAAAACACGATAATTATTTAATCATTAAAATTACTCTTTATACTAATTTACTTACTGATTAAAAGATATTCCAGGATGTAATTTAATGGAGCTTATGTAAAATATACATAGGTAATAATATATTGTATTTGTTCATTTTCTTACTCATGTTTAACATAAAGAAAAGCTAAAATATTGAAATACTCAAATTGTTAATTGTACTCAATACCTACATACATTATCAAAAATGAAAAACTCATGATACATTTTATTAATATTAGGTAATTTTAATTATTTGTTATTAATTCAAAAAATTATAACTTATAACTTATAAGCCAGTATGGTAATTTAATAAGAAGTACCTAATCTATGGTCTATGGATACCTATATAGTTTATAAATGTACCTACTAGGTAGTATTTCGAATTTTGAACACCTAATTCTGACACTCGTCGCTACAGGCTACAATATCAGCAATATATTTTTTATATTAATAGAAAATGTTGTGGCACTGTGCAATAACGCAGGTGGCTAAATCCGTGATGTATGAATCATATTGTATAATATGGTTTTGCGCTGCAGGCGGCGTCTAATTCAACAGTCAACTAGGTACCTACGTAAATAAATTGTGCACATAATATGCAAATGCAGTTGTAATTTGTAAATATTTAGAGTTTAAAGAGTAGCTATACTACCTAGTAGTTCTATCCATTGTACATTTCTACCTATATTATCGAAGATTTTAATTAACAATATTCCTAATAACTCAAAAAACTTTTTATCGTATTTTTTATTTTTTTGCAGCTAATAATGCGGGGGGGATATCTAATAATTGTTTTTAAAAAAATAGCCACTTTCTGATATTATCACTTTAAACTGTTTTTTGAAGTAGATAATTATTTACTTATAGTGAGTGAACTAATGTACTTATGTAGGCAAAGGTATCAATATTTTAAGCTATTGTTTAATTAATTTTTTATACATGAATAGGTACCTAGTATATAAATTCAATACCTTATATTAGTTATTCAATTTAATATTAATACTTTCATATTTCATACTATAACTATATAACATACTATATAGGTACTATTGTTCTGTGCTATAACTAGGTATTGTAGGCAAGGCCGTACCTACCTAGGGCCTGGGGGGGTTTAGGGGGTTAACCCCCCCAAATTAATTTCCAGTTACGGCCTTGATATTAGGTATAGCCGTATAGGTAGGTACCAATTATAAATTAAAAATTTGAACAAATTAAAAACGACAAAGACGTTCAAGTTATAGGTATGTTTTTTCTTTCATTTTATGATTTGGTTTTATTATTTGTACCTACCATTTCAAAAACCATATTACCACCACAGACAGAAACAAATTACAATTTACAAATCAATTATTATTTGTTTTATAAAATAATGTATAAATTAAAAGTACCTATGTAAAATCATAGTATTCTATGGTATAATTAATGATCGATGCAAGCTGGTGGATCTTGGATCGATGGTTTTATTACTTAAGGGACTAAATAGGCAATCTATATAAAGTCACGCCATATATTTTATTCAATATGACGTGATGTTTGATGTGACGTGCATTTTAATTGCATTCTTGAATGTATCACATAATACAGTGAACTTCTATTTAACAAAGTCTTATGAGTAAAGAGTAAAGACCGGATTTATAATCTCTTAAAATACCTTAAATATGATGCTAATATTCTCTAAAAATACTTTCAAATATTCTCATTATATTCTCTTAAAAATATGCATAATAATCAATGAATATATAAATATTATATATATATTAATATGCTTTAATATGCATTTTTACATTTTTTTTTTTTTACAGCATACATTCAAAAATAACACTCAACAATCAAAATAACAATTTACTATATAGGTATATAATATATGTATAAAAAAAAAAACAATAATCCCTTGTTGTATGCAATGGCAAATATTTACTTTCTGAAGAATAAAAAAGAAACTTGAAATATTATTTTAATTTTATTATAGAATTAACAAATAATAATGTTTTTTTTTTTTGTCACAATGTAAAATATGTTCAAAAGCAATTTTTCCGGTACCGTAATATTAAAATTAATAATAAATAAATATTTTTTCTCACAATTTACTAAATATTTTCAAATATGCAAAAAAATTTTTTTCTACAAACTCAGAATTGAACGAATCGTATACTTTTCTTACTCTCATAAGACTACATATACCCAGTAACGACATGTTAAAACATATAAATCTAAAATCCGGTTTTTACTTATGAGTTATGGGGAACAACAAAAATTCGTATTTTAGAGAAATTCGTTAAATAGGTAGAATTAACGTATGGTAAAACCAATGTCGTTAAATGGAAGTTTCACTATATATCTATATTAACTGCAATATTCACATTCATAATTATATTAATTAATACCCTGTGGCCTGTAGTCTTGTAAATAGGCATATGTTTTGGTGAGGGTATTCATTTTTTAAAAAAACGTTATTATAAATGACCTAGGTATATTATTATATTGGATGTTAATTTTTTTTTTTATATTTTATTTGTATATATTTTAAGTATTTGTAAGTTTGGTTTTAGTAAATAATGCAAAGCAAAAGAGAATAATGTTATTAGATTAATAATTATGAAGAGTTTATATTAATAATAATGTTTTGTGCGCGTAATAATTTGTCTTGGAGTGTCTCCGACTAGAGTAGGTTTTATACTGGTTTTATGTCAGTCATCAAATGTATAGCTCGTAGACGTATTGTTATTGTATTGAATTCAATTCCGTAGAATTGGCCTTATTCTGATTTTTATAGGGTTTTGCCTGAAATCTTTTACAATTAATGTTAATCCAGTTTTTTGTATCTAAATTTACTTGAAATAATATAAAGATAAATTATGTGCCTAGTTAAATCTTGTAGAAAGTACAACCCTAACTCCAAAAACAGTGGATCTAGGATTTTGTTATTTTTTTTTTTTTTTTGGGGGGGCCCAATTTTTTCTTACATTAGTAAATATTTTTATAAAAACACTTATATTAGTACAATGGTATTTTAAAACATTGTTATTTGGTCATGGGGGGAGACCCCTCTGTCCCCTCCTTAAATCCGCCACTGTCCAATAACACAAGGAAACCCTGCAACTTCCATTTATTATTAACATTTTATACTCAAAATAAATGCATGTTATTATATTATTATGTATAGCGTATTATAATATATTGATATATTAAGTAAATATTTAATACATTGATACTATGTTGAATATACATACAGCAACGCACACCGCACAATTACTAATATTTAAATTTTCAAATTCTAAAATTTGGTAAGGGGGTTTTGTGTGTTCAAACACCCCCCGAAATTTAAGATGAACAATTTTAAAATAAAAATTGTGGATTAAACTTAATGTATATCTAAACCAAAACATTCTTCGAAAACATTTCCTACTTATGCATATGTAAATCTATAACGATGCATACTACAGATATGATCCTGTGAAGTATGATATTACATTCTTACGCCTATATGTAAATCTATAAATATGTATATAGTTTATTAATGGTATATTGATGGGTCTAAAGTATAAAATTCTCAATACTTTTAAAAATAACTAAAAACGAAAAAATTAAAATGATGGAAAATAAGAAATTTTTTAGAAAAACTATAAACATTTGAAATTTTCGACTTATCTTTGTTATGTGTATGAACAACACAAATTTATGACTAATAAAATAAGTAATAACTAATAAGCATAGTCTTAAATATAATAGCTAATTCGGGTAGCAGAGAGGGTTGTCCTAATAACTTAAATTACCCTAAAAGGCAATATGCCCAAATATAATAGAAAATGTAATTAGGTACGCATTAATTTTATTAATTTTAATGATAAATTGAAAAAATTGAAAATTCTAATAAAAACTGATATTTCATAGAAGAAAAGATAATCGTTAATTATTCCTCCATGAATTCTGAGTTCTCTCTCCATGCGCCGACGCGCCGTCCATGTGCTAATAGGGTATGGACTATGATAAAATGATTGTGATTTGTGATTTGTGATTTGTGACTAATTTAATACCGTATTGGACGTATTCTAAGTCTGGACTCTGGACCCTAGGGTTTATCTTTTTATTCCTGAAATCTAGTTTCTAACGTCAGACTTAAACTAGACATTGAATTTAATTGACGCTGTTGTGTTATACTCAACAATCACCATGTTTGACGCTCCTCCGTCCGCAAAACTCAAGGAGCAAGACTTAGAGAATCTGGTAAATATCTACTTTTCTTCTCGTTGATGAATAATTTCTTATTAATTTTTATCGTGCTTTTCAGGATATCTCTAAACTTACACCATCTTCACCTGAAGTTATTAGTCGTCAGGCTACAATCAACATTGGTAATTACTAGATTTCTTATTTTTGTACTTATCTTTAGTTGTTAAGTTTTTTAGTTACTGCAGACCTATGTATACAGTGGCACACGCTAGATAATTTTAGAGTAGAAACTGCTAAAACTTAATTTAGTCAAGTGGTTGAGTTTTAGTGGCCTATAAATAATACCTGTATAATATATGGATATCAAAAAATACTTTTTTGTACAAATGAAAAAATATAGGTAATCAGTACCTAATTATGTACTAATAAATTTAATATCAATTATTAAGTTATTATATACCTCTGTTTCATTTTAAGTGTGTGCCATTGCATATTTGCATATTTTTATTTACTGTTTTCAGAGTATGATACAATTAAAAATATACATATTTTTTAGGAACAATTGGTCATGTAGCTCACGGAAAGTCAACCATTGTAAAAGCTGTTTCTGGTGTTCAAACTGTCAGATTTAAAAATGAACTTGAAAGAAATATCACAATTAAATTAGGTAAATACTAAATAATATAATTTACCTATTTTATGAATATTTCCCATATAATACATAATCCCATATGCTTTTGTTATATTTTATATTTTTCCTTTTTTCAATATAGCTAACATAGATAAAAATGGGGATATTTTTTGTTATGATTATCGTATTGACTTATTTAACAAATCTTTTACATACTCATATTAATTATTATACATGATCAAAATTAGATTGAGTAAGTTAGTAAAAAGTATTTACTAATAATCAGTCCAAAATTGCAAGTATGTTATGTTGTTGAAAATGCACATTATTATATTATGAAAATTCAATATGAATGTCGAAAAACAATATTTATTTTGAATTAAATTCTTCCATCTTTACTAAATATAATTTACATTTTTTCACATAGCATAGATTTATATTGAGATAAATGTCTTTAATTACTACAAGACACTATAGACATATTTTAAAACAACAAATGTTTTTAGGTAACAAGTCTCCAATCCCTTTATTGTTCATTTCTCCATTTATTTGACCACATGTACTGGTCA
>VUJU01004910.1:0-16154 GCA_009835225.1 Aphis craccivora
AATGTTTTATTGCATTTTAATCCTTGCTCTGTTTATTAGGTATTTTTAAGCACTTTTGATCTATAAGTTAGTTTTAGATTGATATTTCTAAAATAAAGTACAATTAGATAATATTTTTGTTGTTTTATACAACTATTATGCAATAAAAAGAATATAATATGAATTTATACTGTTATCATACTTATTAAGAACAGTTTTAAATGATTATAATTGATGGATAATTCAATTTCAGAATATACAGTTTGTATAAATGTCAGTTCCATGTTTTTAGTCCAAAAACTCGGTCACTTTATATCTTGACATAACAGAATGCAATGTTGTCTTTCAAACAGTCAAGTATGATCAATCTTTATATTTCTATAAAAACAAAACATAATATGCGTGTGTAGGTAATACAGAAATGCAATATAAACTTCTATATGAAATAAAAAATATATATTTATAGATTGACTGAAAAATCTTATGTTTCTATTTCATTTTTATTTATTACAGTTTTGTATTTTAAAGGAAATATTATCATTGATTTAAATCAATCATTTGAATATTTTAAAAACAAATGAAAAATAATCGAAATAAATATCTGTTATATATATATATATGTATTAGATATATACATGTAGGATGTTTAATAATATGTTTGAAAACGGTGGATTATATTCCACGCGCTCTAATGTAATTTTCATAATTTAATTTTGGCATATTAATAAGAACTATAAAATGCATATTTTCAAAAATCTCGCCACCACTTTTATTTTACGCCTAAGGCATATCAAATGCTTATACTTAAATGGCAATCAATATGATTTGTTCATTCTATAATACACTCGAAAGAATAAACTAATGAATAAGTATTTTATAATATAATAAGCATAGTATAATTAGTATATTTCAATTTTGAACTTTGCCATTTCTTTTTCTTCAAAAAAAAAAAATCATTCAAAAATCGAAAAACATTTCATAAGATTTTCGATAAGTTTAGCTTACAATAATTATAAAAAAACTTAAATTTTGGTGTATTCAAGCCATTTAAATATAAACCACTTTTTTCACCAACCACTAGAAATTATAACCTAGGCTGACTTATCATCTTCGTTTGGAATCGTTTTTGGTATACAATGATACCTTTTATAATAACTCCTATGATGTATGTATAATATATTGATCCACACGGCACTTAATATACAGCAGAGCGGTACCCCTCTACCAGCGTTTTTATATTTATATTTTATCGTTACTCAAAATTTCCACGATGCTAAAAATAAAATTCGGTAATTCGGCACACTCATTCAATAATGTGTCGTAAATTCATTTCGCATATCAGTTTGGTTTTGAACTCCAATTCAAGTGGTTTATTGTTGGAAAACTTTACACAAATTGTATACATTATAGAACCATTTACATCTGGTACACAAAAACAAAAAAAAAACATACAAACAAAGAATTGCCAATAAGCAAATAAAAATAACGGAATATCTGGACAAAAAAATCTTGATTCGATTGTAAACAATCATACCTATTGATTTTTTAAAATTATATATTACAGTATTTCATAATAAAATATATTCATACACATGTACAACAATGTACGAAAATTAAAAATCAATTTTCTGTTTTGTT
Source organism: Aphis craccivora (assembly GCA_009835225.1). NCBI lineage: Eukaryota > Metazoa > Arthropoda > Insecta > Hemiptera > Aphididae > Aphis > Aphis craccivora. The sequence goes on from VUJU01004910.1 coordinate 1,618, forward strand.
TTTATAGAAAAAAAAAAAAAATAAAGAATTACAAAATATTTCCATAGATCCAAAATTCCTAACCGTCTATTTGATTATGCGTCCAGACTTTAATCCAGTGCCTGACGGATAATCGAAGTTTCACTGTATACGTAGATAGGTTGAAGTTGGTTTAACAACTTATGTTATATTTTATGATATTTTCGATATAATATTTGACAAAACCTCTGGTGTCAAAGTACCAGCACGTATTATAAACTACTTACGAGTACATTTTACGAGTTCCGAGAATTACGGGCTCGTTAGTTACAGACGCTTTTCACTATTATTATTACAAATAATGTAATCGGTACGTAATACGTACTAAACGAATCAGAAGTATTTTTAATTAATCTTAAAATATTTAATAGTCGGTACCTTTAAATTCTCATTTTTACTCGATTATTATTTATTTTTTTTTTGGTAAATTTTAATTTCAAAAAGTTTTCAAAATAAATTAAAATTTTAATTACTAATTACTATGTAGAAAAAAAATGAGATAATAAGGTAACTATTATTTTAAAAACAATAATTGATACTCCTAACGCGTAAAATAATAAGAATAGTATTTTGAAAAAATATCTTAAATATGCGTTTTATAATTCTTATTAGTACTCAAAAATCAGAACTCAAAAATATTCACGAAGGTAGAAGAAAAAATAACGTTTTCAAACACATATTGAACACCTTGTATATATGTACAATCAATGTTAAACGTATAATATATATACTATATAGGTACGGTACATATTGATAATTGATATGTCGTGTTAATAACACGGTGTTATGAACATGCGTATATTTCATATCATATAATAATAATAATTATATTTGCGATTTAATTTTTCATAAAGATTGCACAGATATACCCACGTGTATGTCACTAGTACTGTAATATTTACCTATTACTTCTTCGTGTTTTGTACACGAAAATATCTCCTTTAGAATTTATTATGTTTTGACCCTGCAGCAGGATACTTTTCGTGTATGATTAAACTGTAGCCAGGATATTATCTTTTTCAACTACTGACCCAGTTCACATAATACATAATAATATACTGTTACAAGACTGCGGGTCCAAAAATATTTTTAAGGCGGTAAAGGAATTCTATGCATGTCGGGGTTGTTTTACTCCTATACATATAGACGTTGCGAGGCAAACAAAGCGATACCATGCGTCATCCCGACGGGGTGTAGACAGAAATTGTGAGGGTTTGTGATAGCGGCTAGGAATTTACAGCTACAGAGGAAAAGCAGGTATTATAAGTACATAATGTGTTGAAAAAATATAACATTTTAACTTCAAACTTGTAATAGTATAAAAGCAAAAATCAAACAATATATTGAATCGATTTTATATGTTTTCATACGATTGTACGATTCACAAATAATAACTTTGAGTTTTCTTATGTTTTCAACGTACAAATTCAAAACAGGAACATAAATAATATATTTTTTTCTTTTTCTTTCTTTTTTTTTTTGAAATATCTTGATAATATAAATACTTTTGTGATAATGCATGATTGTATTTACTAGTACTTTAATAAAGCAAGATATTGTCAATGAATTGTTTTTACAATAACATAAGTACCTATTATGTTGGCTTCCTCAAATTATACCGTCTTTATTCTTCAATTGCCTATTCCTTTTTATTGTATGACCTGTCAATTACTCGTGTGGAAATTAAGTATTGTTTTTATTTATTTATTTATTTTTTTGAGATCTTAGGTTTATTTTTTACAACCCAAATCGTGACCTTCAATGATGATCCTTTATTTATTAATTATTATACTTAACAATTACTATGCAAGAGTTTGATAACTGCTCGTGTTTGATTGACCTTAACCTCTAATAGTTACGATATGCATGACCTCGACATTTTTTTTTAATTATTGTACATATAAAAAATTATCATGTGCAATTATGATATATTTCATTTTGTTTAAATATTAATACGTAATATTATAATACAACCATTTTGCGACTTTTTTTTTTTTAAAAAATTTTTCTACACAATAATACCATAATATGCAAAATATTAAAAATTTAATTTTTTTTTTTTTTAAATACGTTTATTCGTTACTTTTTTTATTTTTTATTGTGCTGCTTTGTAAAAAAAGAAAAAAAAACGATTAGCCATAAATCCTTTAACTATCTACTTTTTCGATGTTGGAGTGCGTTCCGGGAAAATCTATCAGTAATTACTTCTCAGCGGATCACAGTTTGGATAACGATTTATTGATCATGTTGTACAAGGCAGTCGGTAGTTATTTAATAAATTGTATTATATTATACACTTATGGAATATAGAGTAATATGTATATTACAGTTGTTTCTCTATTTCATAGCGAAACGATATTATCGATAAAATTATTTATTGTGAGGACGTCGAACTTCATTGAAATTCCAATCTTAAGTTTAATGTTGTACCTAACTATGACTTATATTAATATTTAACAAATGTTATTTGATTTGAAACAGAAAACGGAACTCACGTGAACACTATTAAAGAGATAATTAAAAAACACGACTTATGGACATGTACCTACCTAATGTTGCTTAATGTATATATTATTAAAACAGTATTAACATTTGTTGATTTTAATAGGTACTTATGACCGACACGTAGTATGTTAGATGTCTAACTAAGATACTAAATACATGTAGTTAGTACATAATAAATAATATTTTTGATAACCAATTAAACAATTAGTTGATAATACAATTTACAAACTGGCATAGCGAGAGCGTGAATTTTTCTGTTAGTGATATAAGAACATTTCAGTTGCACTACCCACATATTATATTCGCTCCAAACCCTGGGAGATATTATATGAATACTTATTTTGGAACAAATAATGTTTAATATCAGCTATTTTCTACTCATTTTTTTTTTTTTTTTCAAAAAACATTAACAATAGTTACAAAAACTTTATTTTCTCTAATATTTAGAACTTGAAAAGCTATTCAATTTTAAATTTCAATACTCTATTTTTAAGAAAAAATAAATGTCTCGTGCATGTAGAGGTTAAAGGTATTGTACGCATGGAAATATTTTCAGTCTTTTAGATTCTGAGTGAAACGATAAACATATGAATGAATGTATTAGTTTTAAAATGTGGATTTGTATAGGAGTATGTCTACCTTTCAGAGTTATAAAAATGCTTCAAACTTCATGTTAAGATGGTTTGTCTATTAAATAGAGTCTATTCTTAGTAAATTACACTTTTGATAAAATATATTTTATAATAAAATTTTCTATTTATGATAGTTTTCAAAATATTTTGACCCTTTGTTATATACAAGTATCATATTTAGCTATTTAAAAGAATTAAGTTTTATTTCCATTTAGATATAATCAAATAATTGTGAGTATGTGAATTTGTTTAAAAATGTAATACAACGTTTAAAAAAATCCCCCTAAGGTAGATGAATAAAAGTTTTCAACTTGTAAAAAATTATGTTGTATAAGTTTTATGAATACGAAAGTAAATACGAGCCATAATTTGTTTGTTTCACCATAATTAGCTTGGAAACCATTGAGTAGTGTAAATATTTTAACAATATCTTATTGTACACCTTTACGTATGTAAGCACGTTTGCACCCTTTTCCTTTTCTACCAATACCCGTTTCTACCAAAATAATTTCTAAACCATTAAAAGCTATAATACAGTAAGGTAATTAAAAAAATCAGGTATATTTACTGTTGAAAAATAATATATTATCAATGTTAATATTATAATTATTTTTATAGCAATAATAATATAACTTGTTGTGTCTGTACCGATACCAACGTCGTTTATTTGTTGGATACCACATAAATGATATTTATATATCTATATTTTTGTTTAAATTTAATTTCAAGGTTTTTGTGAATAATATATCATACAATTTTAAAAATAATTATAAATACAATATATATATTTTTTTTTAATTTGTAATACTTATTGAGTGTATTTTTATATGTATTTGACCAAATCAAGTTTTATTATTATTAATATTACTATTATTGTTTAATTTATTAGGTATATAATTTCATAAAAACGAATTTATTAACATTTATAATATTATATCGTTTTTTAATAATATCGTACCAAGTATTTTAATTGAACTTACTGTATTATAGCTATTAATGGTTTAGAAATTGTTTTAATAAAAACATGATCAATATCTCATTTGGAAACTAGCATTTATGGATAGGTACTCCTTTTGGTAAAAACGAAAAATATGATACGGAAACATACGCCCGTATTTAGGCACCCAGTATTCCAATAGTTGATTAATATGCGTTTATGATGAATTAATCATCACGTCATATCGTACGCGTACTTCATCGGATTATGAGTACTGGACAACGATACAACTCTCATAATTTCGCTATAAAAATTGCAGTACAAACTAAAAATAAAAATTCGAGTGAATGTGGTTAATACATTATATTGTCTATAGAAGAGTAATAGAGATTATAAAAAGCTGTGCATTCGAATTGGATCAATTCATATTTTCATTATAAATAGAAAATTAATAAAAATAGTTGTGATTTTATTTACTATAATAAAGTGATTTTGTAGCTTAGTATAATTTGAAATTTACAGAATTTTTCAAATAAATAGTTTAATTTCCCTATTTTCCCTTTATAGTTATTTTATAGATTTTGTAAAAGTTCCGTTTCTTAAACAAATTTACTCACGCGATATATCGACCAACTGTATTTTATTTATAAGTATATAATAATATAGAATTTAAAAGAAATTATTATTTTCAATATTTATTCACAAATAAAGAGCATTTAATCATTATAGTCGCTGTTATGAAAACCTACGCATTTCTAGTCAAGATAAATAGGTATAGTATAGTGATAATGGGTACACAGAATATTGTGTTTTTACTCGATCAATAGCTTATAATCATAACTATTGACTTAATTACAATTTACAATAAATATAAAATATATATAAAAGAAAACACAGTATAAAATGCAATATTATCTATATTCTGTACATACTGACTTATAGTGGTGCAGTTAATCCAACTTTGTATATCTTTTCAACGAGACACTAACACGATTGTTATTAAATACGAATATTTAATATCTTGTACAGTTAATATATTTTATATGCGATATTATTCTTCCTTTAAAGTTTAAACCTCTTAAACTATTATAACTTGAACTATTTTATAGGTACCTACAATTGAATATTATTGTTTTACTTTAATGATTTGTATATGACTATGAGCCAAAATAGCATTTACCACAGATTGTTTGAGTAATAATTGGATTTAAGATATTAATATTATATATTTCAGAGGTAGTAGGTACTTACCTATTATATTATTGAGTTTTTGGAACATTTCAAGCGTTATCTTTTGATAATTTGACGTTACTATCAAGTATATTTTACTTTTTCATCTTTACAGATGTTCGCTTTCCGGTGTCTTCCTAATAAATTCTTATAAACTTAGCCGTTTGGAATTTTCGGTTGTAATTTATAGCGATTTACCCTATGCCTTCCACAACGCTTTAATCATTGGACAGCCAACGATGATTTATCGGATATACTCTTCATTCGATTACGCCGTCCAATATTGTAGACCACTTATTTTATTATATTATATAGTCTATGTATACTGTAATATATTACTATACCTACTATATACACGTATACTTAACTTTAATAAAATTAGATAGTTTTTTCTCGTTTTTGAATTCAAGTTATACGAGTATGTAAATATTAAAATACTTATAAAATACAAAAATGGGGATTGTATTGAAAAATTTAAAATGGTAAAATTATTCAAGAAAAAAAAATAATAATTTTATTAAAAAATTAACCTGTTACACTTGTAAAAATATTGTAAAAACCGTAGTTATATAATTATATAACACCTATTTTTATTACCCTATTTTTAATTAATTTACATAAAATGGTAAGTATATTTTTTGTACTTTAGAATATTAAATTAATCACTCAGGTACTAAGCGTGTTATCACAAGACTGATTTACATTTTCATAATTATTTCACTCATATCATTTGTAATTATTTATCAACTTAAGGTAAAATAATGTAATATATATATTATATTATAATATTTGAAAAATATTTTGACTAAAATGTAGTTTACTTTTATGTATTTTGTAGAGTTTGCAGTTTCATGTATATTATACCGAAAATATTCGAATTTTTAATACCTCTTGTATAAAAATCATAAGTCACTGTAATAATTATAGTAATTACAGGCTACAGCCCTATATTTACATAAAAGTGTATAACTTATTTACTTGTGTCTTAAAAGTTTCTAATAATACACAAATAATAATATTATATGATTAGCTTATATTATGTAAGATTCATGATGGAGTTATAATTTATTGTAAAAATGATTTATTTTATTCGGGAGGATATATTATTAGAATATATAATAAACATAAAGACAGGTTATTTTAAGTTTTTTCTCGGTTGTTCTCATCTTTACATCATCTCAATAAAATAAAAGTATTTATTAAATTAATCAATTCGTGTGAGATGGTAAGAATCTATATTTCGTTTGTCATTATAATAAAAAATATCGGGTTTTTTTATTTGTAAAATATTTAAATATTTTAATTTTGAAGCAATTCTAAAGACTTTCAGAGCAAAGTAATAAATACATTATTTACGTTCAATAATATGTATGATTTGAATACTATCCAACTAATTTATACGCTAGTGCTATGGATAAAGTATAAAATTTTCGATTACTAAGATATTCTGCCGTACATAAAGAAACCTATAGCTACTTTAATTGTAAATTGATTATACTGGTACAATGGTCAACGCCGTTTCAAAGTACCTATAACACTTCAAACGGTTCAATTATTATACAGCAATTGAAAAATCAAATCATTTTTAAAATAAAAAATAAATAAAAGTAAGATTATTATTAATTATTTAATAAAAGCTATTTATTAGATTATAATTTATTTAATTATTAATCTTTATTTCATCAAATATTTTATCAAAAAGTATCTACTTTTAATGCGTATCTAGTATACGCATATTATGTATTGTATAAGTAGTAGATCATTCTCATAGGAAATATGTTTTGAAAATAATATTTTTACATTATCTATTAGGTATGGGTAGTGTGTTTTCACTTTACCTCAAGGGACCATAGTATGTCCGATTCAAAACGGGTTTGTTGATTTTTGAGAATCATGTCCCTTTGACATTTCAAAAAACTTTGTACAGGATACTTTTTGTCCTGTTATCTCCAATCTTTATAATATTACATTATGCATTGTAACGTTCGTTACACCTTTTATAAATACATATACACATTGAACACACGATATGATTAATTAACACAAAATATACACACTTAACACGTTTACACGTCCGAATTATTGTTTAATATATTAAAATGACACACGACACGAGTTCGACACTGACCATCAACGCGAGCGAACCAAGCAGTACTATTATTGACAGCCGTCTACAAAAACTGTAAAGTATATTTTTAAATAATATATTTATTAGATATATAAACCAAACGTGTCTTATTATTGATAAACACCTCAGAATATTACTCTAACCCCCAGCTACGGAAAACTTATCTATAAGGAAAACCTTTCCTGGATAACTAATATCGTAACATAAGGTTCCCCGACCACGTTACAGTATGTTATACGCGAATGAAAGAAATACCCCACCCCAGTTACCCCTACTGTACATGAAAAAAATACGATACGACACAGCAGTTTTATAGTAACACATTTTTGAAACTATAGTTAAAACTAACAATCAACAGTTTTAGACAATGATCAATCACGTGTCGGTGAACAATTATGAGCAATAACTATAATAATATTATAGTGTGGGACTTTAAGACCTGTTGTATAATTTTAATATCGAACAATGTATAATTAAAAAATCGTAGCCCATAACCATTTTGAATAATTATTCACGTATATCTAACAGCCAAACATTGATTAAAAATTGTTTATAAAACGATTAAAACAATATTGAAATATATATATATTTATAAAGCTAGTCAGCATTGTTTGTCTCATTTTTTCCATAAACACGATCATCTTTCTTTATAGCTGGCTAATGTGTACATTATCCGTCTTTCCAACTTCAATCATAACACATACATTAGATACACAGTTAATATTTACCTAATTAGGCACTAGGCCGAAATTTATAAACGAAGCGAAAACCAAAATATTATGATAATATTATTAACGCAATACACTTTTTTTAATACCAGTATACCACACTTGTACTTAAACATATTAAATAAAATTCTATTGTGTTCCGAATACAAATGTTCAGTGTATTTGAACATCATTTTACTTATTTGTTCTAAAGTAAATACAAATTGACTAATCGGCTCACGTTCTAAACCTAGGCATATTTACACACGCACATACTGAGAGATCCTTTTAACAGTAAACACTCATTATATTGAAAAGTCGTGACGCGTTTTATAATATTTTCTTTACGCAGTATTGTGAATTATAGACTAGATTAGTTTGGTTAAAATAATGACTGAAGTCAGTTTACACCTAAATTAACCCGTACAATTTAAGTATAAAATATGCTCAAATTTATTTTTTTAAATACGTCTCGTCTGTAATAATTTGTACCACTTTAGTTTGTAAAAAATGAACTGTTATTTCAAATCGGTTATTCATTCAATAGTACGTACACGTTTCAATAATAGAATATAAAATATTGACATACAAGAAGCCAATAATGCAGAATATTTTCTTTTAGATGTTAGTAATATCATTTAAATACGATTATGACTTTGGATAAAAATTATTTTTTGTTCATTAATTTTGTTTTTGAATAAAAAACGTAAAAAAAATGTTTTCAAAAGAATTAGTTATTTTAGTAAAATAAGAGTCTACACTTTACTTACTATTTAAAAAAAAGCACTTTGAAGTATATATACATATATATGTATACTATATGACTCAGCGGTTCCCAAACTGTGCACCGCGGTGCCCTAGGGGCACCATGAGCACTTTCTGCTGGTACCGCGGTCTAATAAAATTGGTTATCAATGAGTACTTTTTTTGTTCTACCTTTCATGTTATATACACCAGGACACCGTGGCTAACTTGGGGCCCCTAAAAGGGCACCGCGGAAAAAAAGTTTGGGAACTGCTGCAGTATATGTTATGCTTTATTGCTTTATACCGATAAACTTTAATCTTGGCTTTGTATTCTTATGAATAAATTGATCGGACATAATACCTAATATCATACACTGTGCAGTGTGCATATATTATATAATGAGAAAATATCACTGTGGATATAAGTTTTACGGATTAACGGAAACTTTAAATCATATTTATGGGCTTAATATTATTAATGCATTTATAAAATTTAAATAAACGTAGGTATAGATATACTTTATAAATAATATAATTTAAGGGGGGACGTTTATTTATAACTATAAATAGTAAGTTTCTAAATCAAATTTTTGGTATTAGTTCGGTTTAAATCATATTCGTAACATTTGAACAGGGTTAAAAAATATTATCTTTTTTCACTATTTTTTAATCAAAATTTATTTTGTAAATAATGATGTCATACCTATATTTTTATTTCCATAATACTTTTTTTATTTTATAATTTTGATGTAATAAATATTTGATAAATAATTTCGAGTAATATATCTCTAATATAATACCTGTACCCAATGACTAATGTAATTTTTCTAACAATTCTGCATGTAAACATATCATTTATATTCTTATTAAACATTTTTCTATAAAATAAGTTTTATTATTTTGTTGTAATTAAATAATAAATAATTAAAGATATTAAAAATGTTCACTTAATACTATAGTATATAGTATAATATTTTGACTTCTCAGTTTAGAAAAAAATAGTTCAACTTACCGTATTGCTAATAGAAAAATAAAATAAATTATTAATAGTTTTATAATAGTCATATAAATATATAATAAAATGTCTGAATATATATTATAAAATTATAGGCTGACAGTCACTGCTCAGAGTCGTTTTTTAAAAGTACTTGATGAGTGATGATTTATAATTGAATCAAACTTCATCCATTACAGTGACCTACTCAACGACAAGGTACCTACGTTCGACATCTACGAGTACTATATCTACCGCAAAGGAATATCTCCGGTTCTTTTAGTTTTATTTTTCAATGACAAGTTCTAACCAAAACAAATTGTCATTCACAAGAAACAACATAATTTATGATCTATCTGATGATAATTCTGTGCTGATTTTAGCCAGAGGTCCAAAAAATCATAGCCATATAATATTTTGGGTTCAGTAATTATTATTAATTTTGATCATTTGTCATTGTGAGCAAGTAAAATAGTCGTATTAATTCAACTATAATATTACATACTAAATTAGCAAGCCATATAATATTAACTGAAATTTATTTTACTTAAACCTAGTTTTTCTGCTGATAATTTTAATGTGAAAACGAAATACATTTTAAAAATAATTGTAGTACTAGCGCGGTAGTTATATTGAACACGGTACAGTTTTATGATCAATTGAATTGTAAAAAAAAATAATAATAATACGGAGTATGAATTTTAAACAAGAATATTTTTTTAATGAAAACGCGAATATGACTATAAAGTAAATTTAAATTCATTAAAATGTACGCTTACTGCATGAGTATAATATACGTGTATATTATATTTATTTTTGAAAAATGCTTTTGAACATACCTCGTTTGTAGGGAATTTACGTAACAATTTCCTTTTTACACTTTTTTAGTTATATTAATACAGTTATTTCTCGTGAAACGCGTTCAAAGTGTACTTTTACATGGAAAGTCACCCTTTGATTTTACAACTATGTTCTTGTAATGTTATCTGACGTTTAATAACAAACAGTTCAAGAAATTTTGCAAAAAAACTTTTATTTTTAATAGTATACTTATATTATACATGTATATACGCACGAATATATTTTATTTCAATCTTACTGTATTATAAGAGAAAATTAAATATGAGTAGATACGTTTAAATGTGTAGTATGCCGTTATTTTAATTTTCAATGTAAACCAATGAACTACGCCACATGTACCTACCTACATATAATGTAAAAATAGTTAAAAATTATTTGAAAGTTTTATATCAATTCGATTCATTAATAAAAATGTTAAACAATATGTTCACATAATTATATTTAATTTTAAATAGTACTAAAATTATATAATTCATATTTATTAGCTTATTTTCAAGTTAAAAACCTAGTCAAATGTATCAAATGTATCAAAGTTATATTTTTAACATAAAAACACATACTAATACAACAGTTTAGAATCAAAATGTATTTAGAAGTCAAAGTTAAATAATAAACATCAAATTATACTAGACAATAAAGCTTTTCATTTTGTATAAACTATTTCAAACTAAAATATTTATCGTAAGACTATTAAAAAAAAAAAAAAAAAAAAAAACGAATAATTTAGTCTTTAATGATAACGTTGAAGCAGAAAAATATTTTATGGATCGTGTACAATACTGAATGAGAAAAGTAAATATTCATACCATGCTTGTTCATTCATACGAAACGTTCGCCATCCCGAATACAAAATTATGTAATTGAATTTCGAGGCCAAGACTTATTTAGCTTGTACTCGAAAATAATAGCTTAAAAGTGAAAATGCCGTTATTTATTAATGTTTCAGAAGAACGAGAGTACGGATGCATCAGCACGTGTACGTTATTCCTTCAGGAATTGCCAAATCTACAGAGTAAATAATTCGTTGTTTCTGCGAAAGTCTGATTTTATAGATCATTATTAACAATCATGAACATTGAACATAAACATAACTTTAAACGTTATTTAAAAGTTTAAAACATGAAAAAATAATAACATACTGTACGGTAGGTTTGACATAGTAAACGATACAAGACCAAGACAAGGCCATTGCTGTTATTAATAATAATATTACTGCAGGGAAATCGGTGAAAAATTATTGTTCTCGAAGACAGCAAGCAACTGTCAACAGTTTTTTTTTTTTTTTCATAAAAAATATTCCGAACGGTGTATTAAATGAAGAATACTGCAAAAACAAAATGCATTCGTGACCATTACGGAGTTAGATATCCTTTCCGGGTTTCCGAAGAAATATAATAATACATTATACCTATATAATATTATTAAAACAAGATCCGACCCCGTTCGTTTCAATATACGCGCGTATCAGCATTCAGCGGAAACTTTAATAAGGGAGGGCGTTTACAATATTTTATTTCTTTTCTGGCACAATGGAAAAACATGACGGTGGTTGTTGCTGTACGTACAAAGGAAATAATATACATTATTATTATTGTGCGGACAGGAATCGTATAATAATAAGACGCGTGCCCGGTCTCCAAAATTATACATCGTACCGACTGTTATATAAGATCCATATTTGTGAAAATTGTTTTCGAAATTGCAATACGGCGGGGCTGGGGACTTACTATTATAATAATATTATTCCATCTGTTGCCCTTTCTATGGTAAATAAAAAATAATTTTCGCAGACACAATACAAAAAAACTACAAAGACATATTATATTATTAAATATCAAAACACTATAAAAATTACGATTTCTGCACTGTTTGAGCCGTATTTAGTTATGCAATATTATAATAATTCTTACAGAATTTTCTTTAATATATATATATATATATATATATTTAGATATACAACACAATTATATCGATAATATTTACCAACTATAAGAAAGTGTTTACTATATATTACGAATATAAAAAGGAAAACTATATGTACTTCTCAATTTTCGAATCAACGAAAAAGACGATTTGTACGATCAATCGGACGTAATGGTAAAAACAAGATGACCGGCTATATTGTCCGGTGGGTACCTAATTACACCCAAACACGCAAAAAAAAAAAAATTACTGTTTGCAAAGTTTGCATAGACCGCGAGACGGCTTAAATTCCTAACTGTCTACTGTCTTTAAAACAAATCTAAAATTTAAAAATTAGTACGTTTTTGTTAATGCGTCGGACTGGTCTCGACGGCGAACTTAATACAGTCCATTAACCATATCGGCCGAGTTACATAGCGATTGAGCAGCTTGCGAATCGGGTAGTTATAAAGTAATAATTTTTCAACGACTATACCCAATACCATTTTAATAATATGGAAATCGCAAACGCGGCGTGAACAATAATAGTATTATAATATTCAAACGTACGGATTCAATATTATAATTTAGAAAAGATAATGAAGTAGCATTTGACCGAATTGGAGCCAAGAAGAAAAATCGAATTGAAACTAAAATACTTTTAAGTTAAGTTTACGATTTATCTGCAGTAGGTTCTATTTTTTAGAAATTGTCGAGTGCTGTAGAGTGTAGACGAATTAGGTATTTTGGTATACAAATGTATTTTACGTATAAGAATATTTTTTGAGATTATGTTAATGATGTGAGATGATCTATATAGGTAGTATTGCATAATATTAGTAACAAATAATCAGGTACTATACTAATATAGGTATCAGTGGTATCGTTGCGCGATTAGTTATAATACCTATGTTATATCACAATAAACAGGTTCGTCATCCACTCATCTGTTCAGACGTTTAGAGTGGCCAAGAGGCAAGAACAATAAAATTGTTTCATAATAATAAATTATTACATTACCTATCGAGTATACATAGATGGTATTTATCTTTATCGAATCGTTTACAAAGCACACGACTTTTTATTTTTGTATAAGTAAATCAATTAAAACAGCAGATCATAGTTTCATCATAATATTATATTTGTACTTCATCAGTTAAATAATAGGAACTTTTTTACTATTTTATTGTTATTGTTATTATCATTCATTTATTGTTTAAAGATTTTGAAAAGTAACAGTGAAACAAAGCATTTTTTAAAAACATTTTATTATTTAGTTACAAAGTTTTATGTGGATCGTGGATGAATCGTTAGTATACTCAGATTTGAATAGTTATAAATATAAGTAATATAGTTATAATATAATAGTTATAGTTACTTAAATCGTACAATATTTTAATAATTATTCGACTTCTAGTACAGATAACTACGTGAACAGAGCTCGGCGCTTTATTACACCTTAGTCATATGCTAATAATATTTAAAATTACACAATTTATGAAATGTAAATAATGATATTTAATGTGTGCAGTGTGCACATCGTATCAGTTTTAGGTAATTATATAGTAAGCCACGAATTTGTAAAATTGTTCAAACTTATTACAAATAACTAAATTGTACATTGTAAAAAAACAGATTAGACTGCACTTATGCTAAAATGAGATAGTATGTAATATTACATGTAACTTTTTTAATTTTAATTTTATGTCATTATCTGTGTTACAGTGAATAAGAACAACAAGTGATTGTGATCACTGTATAACAAAGAAGAAGAAGAAAATTTTAAGTTTTACAGAATAAATAATTCTCCCGCTAGAGGAACTTTTACACGAGTTAAACAACTTGTTAATTAAAAACTAGTGGTATATGGTAAATTA
>VUJU01004911.1:0-16146 GCA_009835225.1 Aphis craccivora
ATTATAAAAATATCTCCTCTAGCACACCCAGTGATCACTAAAGCTTCTATTACATTTTTGTGCAGAGCTTTAACTTGCAATCTTGGTTCCTTTTTGATTAAAATTTTTCATACAGTTCACCATAGAGGAACACATGAATAAATACCAAAAATAATTGTCTAGCTACCACCAGCTCAAATTTGACAACCATATTAATTTTTTTTAATAATTTGTAAGAATGTAAGAAATTTTATAAAATAATTAGAAAGAACCGTACATAAACGTTGGTGTGTATACGAAGACGCATTAATATTTGAAAATAATAAGCAAAACACCTTATCCTTGTGTATGCGTAAATGAGTAGGATATTTTACATTTGATGTTATTTTAATACAAAAAAACCGTTTCACAATCAAAATCATCCATAATCATAATTGTAAAATAATAATTTAACCTATCAGTATCAAAATAAAAATCGTATAAATTTAGACAATTTTGAAGACATTCTATCGATTTAGAATAATAATTATATTTTCTTATGTGTTTCATTTAAATATAATTGTTAATCGGTATTGGTATCTGTATATATAAAACAGTAAGCTGATTGACTGATCTATCACGCATTAGTGATAAATGTGTCAATACATAAATCAGGTTGTTATAGTAACCATTTGTAAACAAAAATTATAAACAAAATTTCCATCGTAAATCTCAAAATCCCGTTTGAGCAACCCTTTAAAATCAAAATTTTGATAAATCCTTTCTTAGTGCCCCATGAAATTATTATAAAAATCTATCCTCGAAAAATTTCAATTCGATAACTCAAATAGGTTTGGCTCTGTGTTGATTATTGGTAAAGTACACTTTATATATAGAGATATGGATGGATTCCAGTGTTAGTAAAATTGAAAAGAAAATAGTTTTTATACAACAAGAGAGATAAAATCATACAGTGAAACTTCCATACAATGAAATTTACTATTTAATTAATAATTTTAGAAAACTATTTTTAATTATATTTAACAAATTCCTCTATAAATCAAATTTTTTTTGTTCCCCATGAGACTTTGTTAAATAGAAATTTCACTATATTTGTAATTTGCGGGTGTTACTCAAATTGCAATTTCATTATTATTTTTGTTTCTTTTACTTTAATAGAAAAAAGTTTATATTTTTATTAATTTGTTATTATGAAAAGAAAGTACTTGAATTTTCTTACTATTATTAAATAAATTTAAATAATTTGATTCAATATCAAGATTTTTAAAATTTTTTTTTATCATAAGCTTGCTGAGTTAAGTGCTTTCATACATTTCAAAATAATATGTAAAAAATATATAAAAATAAAAAACTTCAAACACCAAAAAAATTACCACTGATGAAGAAAATAAAACAATGGCTATCTTTAAAAAGCTGATTTTGAGCACTTCAAAATAATTGACACAATATCCCTAGCTGTTATCCCTTTAAGACAATAAAACAGCTATAGCCTACCTAATTATTAACAAATATTCTACATTTATCTAATATTAATTTAACACAAATTACTTGAAATGCATCCACTATAACTTGTATAAGAAGCAAATCGTGGGTCAGTGGTATTAAGTCCACCAATTTGTACTTCATTATCTCCAGCCGTGATATCTGTTAATGTATCAGTTAAACTTAAAACTGGAATTTTTTTTAGTTCTATAGGATCTCTGTCGACCTAAGAAAATAATAATAACTTATAAATAAATCTTTAGCTATAAGTGTAATTTATACACCTAAGAAAACAGTTTACCATAAGTATTGAACTAGACTCAGTACGCTTATAGTAGACCGAGTGTCTCGCTCCATTTAAAAAGTTTCTGTCTTTAATATGTGCACCAAATGCTCCTCCAGTTCCTTCACGGTCTTCTTCAAATATCATTTCACCTTTTTCGTTTAATGCAACAATAAGATAGTAACTTCTCCTAAATAACAATTGTATTATATTTTATGTAGATAATAATCAAAATTCAAAATAATATATCTTAAATTGTGTTGGTAATTCAATAATATAATAATATGATTAGGCATATTAAAGGAATGGAATAGTATATCAAAATAATAAAAATAAAAATTGTTTAAAACAAGTACATTCTCTGTCAAATATAGATTATTTATTAAAAGTTAAATAAATTTTACTTGTTCTCTGTTTGGATAAGCAATAAAACTGTGCTTCGTTGTCTCTTATCACTACTTGAAAAAGCTAAATTTAACTTTACTTGTGTAACTGGTCCTTCAAGAAGAAATTTTCGGCGTAAAACGGAGACGCCACTAAAATCTGCTCCTTTATCTAAACACCAGAAGTTTTAGTGGGTAGGTAAGAAAGTTAACATGTTAAAAAAAATATCTTTACCTAAACCACAAAAATCTCCATAATAAGACGTATGTTCACAATCACATGAACTACCTCCTTTTTCAAAATTTTCAATACAAATCCCTTTATTTTTACAAGGTTGTTGCTCATCACATTTCATGTTACACCCAGATATTATGCCTCTAAGTTCTATAAGATTAATATAATTAAAAACTGATATAAGTTAATTATATTTATAATTTATACATATGATATATACCTTTTTCTTTAGAAGTATTAAATGAAGAATTTGCTAAGCCAAGACTACTAAAACTGACTACAAAGTCATCTATTTTTAATCCTCGTACACAACCAACATATCCAGACAATCGAACAGATTCTTTTTTACTACTAATTAAATTTTCTGGATCAAATCCACCAATATTTACTTGAAAATATTCTGTAGGAGGAGCAGGAGGTCTTTGTGGTGATAAAACCTCTAGTAACAACCAATAATCAAAATCAAATAAAAATGTAATACGCTAAACTATGTACCTATTCTATTACATTAGTATTGCACATTTTAAAGCATTATTTATAAACCAAATGAAAATAATTTAATGTAGACCCACCCAGTTCAGGATTTATCCAAGGTTTGCTAGTATAATTTACCAATAAACTATAACCGACTGGAACAGAACTATTAACTTCATTGACATATAACATAGTAACATTTTCTGTTCTCACCAAAGCTAGTTGAATAGATTTTCCTCGATTTAAACCTAAATTGTTTGATTAAAATTATTTTATTCATATAACTATGAAATCATAATACATATTATATAACTCAAAATCTAACCTGGGTATTTTACAGTTATATTGTAAATTTTATGAGAGTGATTAAACACAAATACCACAGAATTCCCATTCATAATAAAAAGTTGCACAAAATTATTTAAATGATCATTTGCATGTAATATTAAAGAGTTTTCATCATATGTTCTTAAATTCATTAAAATATCTTTAGTCAAAAGTTTATAATAAGACTCTTGACTTAATTCTGTTATATTGTTAATAAAATAATTCCGTTTAAAATATGACTCTCTCGTGATAAATGTTAAACCTTGTGTATTGATATCTAAAAAAAATGGTAAATTATGGCCATTTAATATAATAATTAATAAACTAATAACTAATTAGCACATAGAACTGAATATTGGAATAATATTTCATTATTGTTTTTAATTGATACTTAACTATTTTCACAATATATCCCACTATAGGCCCAAGGGTTTTCACAAACACATTGAAATGTACTCCATAGTTCTTTGCACTTTGCCCCATTTTTACATGGATTTGGAGCACACGATGGTTTACATTCTTTTATTATTTCAGATAAATGAACACTCATATATGAATATATATCTAAAATTTCACCATTTACTACCAGTCCTCGAAAACATCCTATTAAACCTTGACTTACAGTTGTAACTTGAAGAAGGTCTCTAAATTTTTTTTATTATTTTCATGGTGAACAGAAGAATAATAAATAGGTAATAAACTTACTCTGTAGCACCTCCAATATACATACTTCCTTCAAAAGGACCAAATTTTTCATTAGGCAATAAATCAATCATTTCATAATCTGTATTAATCATAAAGCGTACATGATGAGAGTTATAATCAATCCAAATTTTTTGCCATTCTCCATTATTTAAACGTCGTCTAGATTTTACTTCCATGTCTCTTGATTTTCCAGAATTTAATGTAAAATTAAAAGTTAATTTAAAATCTACAAGTTTTGAATAAATACATTAATAAAATAATTATAAAATTAAATTTTAGACCATAAAAAATATACCACTTGTGAGAGCGACCATAAAAGAAGGGTGTTGTCTTCGAATTGGTGGTTGGTAAAGTAAAATTGCTTTTTCACCAGTAGTTCTAAAACTGAATGCTATATCTCCTTTTCTCCAACCTGGTACTTCTATGTAAGATTGACTAGTTGTAAATGTTACAACATACTTTTGAGTATCTAAAAATGTAAAACATTTATTTTTAATAAAGCTTTTCAAATATATTTTTACTAAACCTTACTTGTTTCAACACATTCAAGTGGCCCTAATGTTATACGTCCTAAAGCATCAAGCTGTAAATGTTCTTGTTGTAAAAACACCATTTTTGTAATTCCTAATCCTCCATATTTAGAAGTTAAATAATGTCCTTCGTCTGAATGCCACTTTGCATCAGGAAAATCACAATTACATGAATGTGTACGATTTGAACAAGTCTTATTCACTAAAAACAAATATCACGAGAACAAATACTAAATTAAAAATGAATATTAAAACTTGAAAGTACTTGAACATGGGCAAGATCCTCGTTTAGCATAACCAATAAAATTAATAAGCTCTTCTTGAGCAGCAGAAGTAAACCATGTAGCAGAATGGAGATCTAATGGAGCTTTATAACAATCATATTTTATATACTGGCTACAATGTAAGGAATGTGATATAAGCTCCTTCAACATTTCCGGAGGAAAATCTCTATATGTAATAGTAAAGCTAAAATCTGATTCTGCTGCACTTCTAACATCCTAAATTTTTAAACATTTAGAAATGTACAATATTTATTAGATACAGTAATAAAATTATTTTACAATTTGACTGGGTAAATTGTGTTCAACAATGGTTTTTGAATCTCCTTGAGCCCCAAATTCACATTTAACATGAGCTGGTGGAAATTTTCCATTTCCATCAATATCAATGAGATATACATCAGGTTTAGTATAACCTAAAAGAGCAAGTTCCTCGCATGTCTTACGAAACTGTGCTAAATCAATTAAATTATATTGATATCTGTTTAAATTATATGTGATTATATGTATTTTTACCAAAATGACAATTTTTTCCAATATATCCTGTTCCTTTACAGTCACAAATCACATTATCATCAACGACTGAACATTTACCATCATGTTCACAAGCATTTGGCCTCTTACATGGATCTACCAATTGGCAATTATCAATAGAAACTTGACCAGTTGTCCTATTAGTTCTAACCATATGTCTAGATTCTAAAAATATACCATCTAACCAAATTTCTCGTATACAACCAACAAGGCCTATAATAATAAATTATTTTAAATTTAAAGAATTTTAATAAAATAAAAATATAATAATGTTATACCAAAACTTCCTTTGCCTCCAATTCCACTACCAATAGTTATAGTCTGTTCAGCCAAAAAATGTTGAATGCCATTTAAAAACGTTGTCTTATTTTTATCATCTACATTTAATGTAAGTAATCCTTTAGTATAATTTAAACAAATTTTATGCCAAGATCCTTCAATGTTTAAATCATATTTAACAGTTGTTAACTGTGTGACATTTTTACTAGATGATGGAGTGAGTTCAAAACGTATTTCATTGTTTACCATCCGCAACTTATAAGAATATTTTCAATTAGTTAATTATGTAGCATAAATAAATTATCAGAGTATAAATTGTTTATTTATAAATTTCCACTTACTTCCCAAAATCCTGAAGAATTCTGAGCGGATGTTGTCACAGGTGATGAAACTAAAATAGCCATGTGCTTATGACTTTTAAAATCAAACATTAAACTTATATGATTAACAGATGCTACTGGCCATAAAATACGTGAAGATGGAAATGGTAATGTTATAGGAATCATATCAACTTCAGTTTCTGTGAATTCTGGTGATAAAAATCCAATGTAATGCACTTTTGGATTTCCTCTTTTTAATTCATATAATATTGATATGTCATTAAAAAAAACGTATTTTAGAGAACCTACAAAATTATTATGTGATTTCAAACCTGAAATCGTATAGGTATTATTGTTAATTTAATTAATTAAACTTTTAATTGAAATAATAGTTATAATTTATAATATACCAGGTTTATTAGAAAGTGTAGGACCTCCACCGAAATATATTTCAGGATCTATGTATAAATAATTTCGTGTTCCAGCCAAAACATAATTTTTAGTTTCTCCATTAAACATAATATCGACCATATTTTCTTTATGTAATATTGTCAAATTATGCCATTGGTTTGAATTTGTGTTATTACCTACAGTTGCAAATATAGGCTCTCCATCACCAAGTTCAATTTCAACAATAACAGATCCATTATAAATTGATATTGCAATATGGTGATGTTTATGAGACTCTCCGCTCGCATAAAATAAAGCCGAATCATCAAATCTAGTTTTAAACATAAAACTAATACGATTCATACTTGAATGAACCCTATCTTTCCAGTCATAAACACGATAAGATACATAAGAAGATCCTCGTAAAGTTAATACAGTAGAAACTGAAAATAGTTAATCGGTTTATATACTAAATACTAATGATGTAAATTTAATACATTTTTTATAAATAAATTATGAGTATAATACCATAAATATCACAGTATTCGCCTTCATAAAGAGTTCCAAAACAATCACAAGACAATTGATTATAATGATTAATACATAGACTACCTTGAAAACAAATATTGTCTTCAGTTTTACATCTAGAATTTATGTTTAAAGGGATTAGCTTAAATGTAACATATATTTTAAAATGAAATAATTTAGTCTTAAATGGTTTAAAAATAAACCATACTTATCTATACAGCCCTCTTGTACATTGTCATGTTTAGTAGCAATTAATGGTTTTATGGGTAATAAATCTGAAGCAGCTTTTCCAGCACTCAAAACCATTTCTTTTATGCAGCCAACAAATGATTCAATTATATACTTAACACCGTGTAGTTTTTCCTCAGGACTCAAACCTAAGTCAAGTATATAGAAATTTGAAAAATAATATTAGGAATTCATAAATCATAATGGCTAATGGGCACTTAAATAGTTAAATAGATTTTGTCAAACTGATTAACTAGTGACATAAAAGAATTTAGGTTTTTGCACTTTAACAACATTTTTTTACAATATACACTTAATGAACATGATCTATGTTTAAATCTAATATTTCCTTAACAAAATAAAAGTAGTTTAAAAACTTTTCATTAGGCCTTTAAGACCATCCCGTAAAACAAATTTCCCTCCATCTTATTCTGTTTTCAGCTATTTCTCTCCAGTTTGCTCTTGGGTCTACTCGTCTACTTCTTTTACTTATCTCTTCACAGTCTTCTAATCTGAGGCGTGGTCTGCCAAGTGGTCTTTTTCCTTTCGGATCCTCTTCAATTACTGTGTTTATCATAGCGTATTTTTTCCTCCAAGCGTGACCTGCCCACTTCAGTCTTCTTTTTACGACTTCCTTTGAAATACTTGGTCTTTGGAACAAGTTATATACTTCCTCATTGGTTCTAATTCTCTATTCTTTGGTTCCTGTGTCAAGACAAGGTCCATAGATTCGTCTTAAGACTTTTCTTTCAAATGTGTCCAACTTATTTCCTCTATATTTCTTGAAGCCCATGTTTCTGACCCATATAGGATGACCGGACGTACTAATGTCATATATATTTTTATTTTTAAATTTAGAAATATTGATCTAGATTTTAGCAGGGTTTCCAAACCAAAATAGCAGTTGTTGGTCAGTTGTATCCTTTTTGAAATCTCTACTTTTAACTCATTGTCCTGAGTCAAGAAGATACCTAAGTATTTAAATTGTGGAACCCTGTGAAATATATGTCCATCTACATTCATACTTTCTCCGTACCGATACGTCCTGTCTTTTCTGTTGAGTTTCATATATTCCGTTTTACTATCATTTATTCTGAGGCCAACTTTACTCGCAGCATCCATTAGCTTCTTACAATGTATTTTAATTATTTCAATATTGTCTCCTATGATGGCAATATCGTCGGCATATGCTAGTAGGCCTATCTTTGACAGTCCAAAGGTTATACCTTCTGATATATTCATATTTCTGACCATCTTTTCCAAAACTAGGTTAAAAAGAATTAGAGATAATGCATCCCCTTGCCTTGTCTTAAACCAGATGTTACTTTGAAAGATTTAGATGTAGAGTTCGCTATTTTTATTATCATTTCTGAATTTTCTATAGTCGCTTTAATCAGGTTAATTAACTTTCTTGGCATATTGAACTCTTTTAATTGAATTCTCTTTTATTAAATAGTGTTGGTCTATGTATGGGGTCGTATGCTTTCTCAAAGTCTACAAACAAGGTATAGACCTCCTTATCAAACTCCCACATTTTTTGTAATATATTTTTTTTTTATGATAGTCTTTTAAAATGAAAAATTGGATTTTAAATAATAATTGTATGACTATCATTTTTTATTAATTCAAAAATAATTAATTTACAATGTATAAGTATCTACACCTAATTAACAATACATTTTTTTTTTTTTTTACTCAATTAAATATAATTTATTTATAAATTCCATCAATAGAAAAAGGAAAATTCATTAATTTAATTTCAATATAATTATTCTTATGTACATACCACCAATTAAAACTACAGATGTTAAGTCAGTAGATATGCCATAGTTACTAGACTTATGTAATCCTTGTATTATTTTTTCTGCGCTTATATTATCTACTTTTGCTATAAGTCTAGCGCCATGTACATCTATGCGTACAGTAACAGTGTGCCAAATATCATGATTTAATCCTAAAATATATATAAAAAAAAAATATAAAATTACATTATGCAATTATAAATAATACAGGATTTTTAATTTTCCCCCTCCTCCCAAAAAAGCAAAATTTGAATTCACCATTATGACCCCTATTTCTAATGATAACATAATTATCTATGTATATTGTATATAAATGTGAAAATAGAAGTCTTTGTTATATATATTCTCTGAAACTACTTTTCTAATTATCTAGAATTTTTTCAAATGCGAATGAGTACATCCCAAAGCAGGTTTTAAGACTATTTCTGATTCAATAAGTTAATGAAAAATCAAGTTATTAGTTTTTGAAATAATCGGCAGATACACATATAAAAATATTTGTTTTATCTATCAGTATTTCTAATTATTGGATATTATGATATTATTAAAAATTAGTATTTTAGTAAAAATTAATTTAGTTTAACGGTACAAAACTTTTTTATTATTTTTAGTTAAAAAAATTAAAATTGTATGAATTGTCGGTTTTTGGTGTTGGTCCAGAATAAAAAAAAATCAATCAAAAAAAAAAAAAATTTTGTTAAATACAGGAGCATAATTAAGGGGAGATCTTCTAAAGTCTTATTAATATTTTGCAGTATTTATAGAGTAAGGTTTTTTTTTTTTAGAAGTGTTAAATGTTTATAATTTTCTACTAAAAAAATGTAATCCACTCTCCCCTCCAAGAAAATTCATAATTTATTACATCACTGATGAGTAGTGACTGGTTAAATGGCCAAAGAAAGTAATGCTGGGTGGGACAGTTTAATAAAGTTGATATGTCAAAAATACCATCTATACACCAAATCAGAAAATCAAAAATATTATTTATTCACACATGTTACGCTAAATGTTAGAATTATAGGTAACACAATTTAATACAGGTACATTTTTTATGGAAAACAAAATGCACGGGGCAGTCAATAACACATCTATTTAAAGAAAAAAATAGTTATTTTCTCAAATTTTAGTTTAAATGACTAACGTTTACATTTTTTAGAGTAAATGGCTTAAAATCTATACACATTTAAAGGGCATACGATTTTAGCCTTCCGAGTTATTATTTACATATATATGAGGTGATTTTCTTATTGAACAAAATTCATTATTTTAAAATTTATAAATATTTTTTAAGATAAATTTCTTTTTATATATAGATACATAATTTCTTGTCGAAATAAAATAACATTGTTTTTTTTTTTACTTTTTTGAATACCTTACAACATATTTAATTTCATATTCTAAATCTGAATATTTTTTAAAGAATTTGAATACATAAAAATCGAAATTTAGACAAGTTGATGGGTTTTAACTGTTATGAAGTATAATTATAAAAGTTTTTGTAATAAGTGACTAAGTAAGAAGACCTAAGTAGTAGATCCACATTTTGAGGGGTATCCCCGTACGCATTACGCAACTCACCAGACTTTATATGTTTAATACTTATAGATATTTCATAAGCTACTTGTATGAATTAAAATTTTTGTGTGTCGTAATACTCCAAAAAATATTCTGTTTCAGAATATGAAATTAAAAATCTATGTCGTTATTCAAAAAAGTATAAAACTTAAAAAATTATGTTATCTTATTTGATATTTAGATTGGAAATTATGTAAAAACCATATTTTTAAAAATTAATAGATTTTTCTTTTTATTATTAAGATAAAATAAGATATTCCTAGCCTTGACTTTGGCTATCTAGATCTATTAATAAGTGTTGTTTGATAAAATAATTTTGAAAGAGTTTTTCTGTAAATATTTATCATAATTTAATGAAACTCTTTTTAATTTAAATCAGAATGTTGAATTGATTTTAAAATTTCAACAGTTTCAGTTTTTTTAAAATTAAAATATTTTTAAAGATGTATTATATTGTTTTTAGTTAAGATAACTATTTTTTTTTATATATGTATAAAAGATGTACATTTTAAATCTATAACTCACCTTCTCCGACTATTACAGATGTTGAATGTTTACCATAAACATGAACTACTTTAAGTTGTCCTTTTTCTACAATTACATATAATGCATAAGGAGGAAGGCCAGTTGGTCTATCCTTAACACTATGATAAACAAGTAATCCATGTGGTAAACGTGTACGAAATTGGAATGATATTTCTCGACAAAGCCTATTAAAATCCAGTAAATGAAAATTGTACAAATAAAAAGTTTGTGCTTTAGTGTTACCAAATTTTACCTCAATTGGAAAGTAGGAATACGATTGCCATCAAGCTGTATAAATGCGTTGTTTTCAGCCATCATAAATACAGTATAATAACCTGATTCAGAAAATGTCAGTTCTGCACCTCTATCACTTGGTGCTATTGGTGTCAATGTAGATGAACCATATTCATATTTTTGTTCAATAGGTTCCGATACAAAATAGGTATTGTTACGATCTAGGAACAATTAAAAGGTTGAAAATTTTCATAAGTTAAAAAAATGTATTTAGTTACTTTTACCACCAACACAATAATACAGGCATTCTGCCTCAGAATCAAATATATTTTCACTTTTACAAATACCACTTATGTAAGTCCTACACTGGTGTAAAACAGAATCATAGTACCATTTATGTATCCAATTTTGACACGGGCCACGCATAATTGGGATTTCACATCTTTCTATTTTCAAAATATGAACATTAAATTGTATAAATTATATATTACTAAAAAAAAAAACCAAACTAACAAACAAAATAAAAAAAAAGTAGTATACCCTTGAAATTCTCCAATGCTTTTACATCAAAAAAATTTACAATAAGAAACACAATTATAAAATGAATGTGCATTTTTCACTCAAATATTAACATCATCATACAGATGTTAAAAGTAAGATATATATTATATGAGTATTAGTTAAGTTATTTTAAACCAGCTTAGAACTACATCATGTAGTTTTAAAAAGGAAACTGTAGACTAAATAGTATATTCACAATAGAATAATAACCCATTCAATTACATGGTCAATTGAATTCAATTTTCAGTGACTCACAGTTCATAATGGAACAATAAATTATATAAATAATAATAAAATACAATTTTATTACATGATATTATATCTCATATATTATGTCAATATATTAATAGAAATCACCCAAAATATTTGTATATTTATAATTTTAATCTACAGAAACAGTAAAATACAAACATTATAATAAAATTATTTTGAATATAAGTTTTACACAGTTTAGAAGCTTACACATATTACATATTATTATACTTATGATATTTGAAAAAGGAACTGACAGATGTTACATAACATAAACATAGAATTATCATAAGGTGTCGGAAAAATAACGCATTCAATTGGTGACTGACAAACACATGAATGTTCAGCAGCAGTATTTTCCATATTATTTTTTAACGCATCAATTTCAAGGAATGTCTGAATAGATGTATGGCATACATCACAAGAAATTGTATTGACAGTAGTTTTTATGAGATTGCCTGTATGGCAGACAGGACATTCAATAGAATTATTTTGTAAATGCTGCAAATATATATTGTAATCAATATCTTGTTCACATATCCATTTCACTGTAATATAAGCATATCATTTTGTAAAGTAATATACACTCATGAAAATATAATTTTAAAATGTTTAATACATACTCTCTTCATCTAAGATTTCCTGTTTAATTTCATCAAATATTTTATCTTCTTCGTCTAGAGAATGAAATCCATCATCTTCCTCTACATCCATTCTTATTTTACAAATCAAAACAAATAAAATTTATTACACTACAAATCATTTTTAATATTATTATAATTATAGAAAAATCTTTATACACATAAACGTAACACAATTTAGATTAAGTTTTCAATATTTTCTAAATTCATTTTAAAATATTTAAGTAAAGTGAAACTTCCATATTACAAATCTTGATGAGCAATGAAAAAATTATTTTTTTTAGAATAAAAATTATATTATTAATTAATTACATAAATTTGGTTCAATTTAGTTGCGCTTCTCATTAATATTTTTTTTTAACAGAAAATTTTGTAATTTGATGAATGAAAGTTTTACTGTACTTAAAAAAATATTTATAATATAAAGCAAGAATTCACATTTTTTTTTTTTTTTTTGTTAAATACAGGTAGGACGCTTCAAAACTAATTGAAATATTACAATTGTACTCAAAATATTTTCATTGCATATATTGGTACTTGAAATAATTTAAACCCTGAAATATGTTATTATTTTCAAAATTAACGTTTTTGATGTCTACAATTGTTCACATTTTCTATCATGATATAACACTTAAACTACATACTCAAAAATAAAATATGGATCCATAAAAAAATCTGGCTTCTAGTCATAATAGCTATATAAACCAACTTCACTAGAAAAAAAATGAACTAACATAAAATATAATGTTATATTGGTATATCTTAGTTCACAGGTCAATCAATATCAGTATATCTCTGTCTGAAACTAATTTGACCAAAATGGACAATCCATCTGTGGCAGATACGATATAGCACTTGGTATACATTTAAACAAGACTCAAACTACTCTCTAAATTTTCCTAATATGTCTAAGAAGTAAGAATAATGAGTTTTTTTTCTAATAGGTCAAACAGATTTTGAGCTTTTTGTTGTACAGTACATTTATATAACAATTAGTTAACATTATTCTATTTAAAAAGAAAAAAATCTTGTAGCATTGTATAGTAATTCAATAGTCTACACTATTTACCAATTTTTATATTTTTAACATTATTTATAAAACCAATAACAACACTAAATAAAATCAAAAATTAAAATCAATTTTCATGTGCCAAAATAAAATTTAGGTATAAGCCACCCAATAGCAAACTATAAATGAAGCAAGAATAGTTTCAGAGTCTGAAGAAATATGTGTGCCAATTGGTTCAGTAGATTCCAAGTTTAAATATATATATAGAAAGAGTAGTGAATCCAGGATAGAGGGTTAGACAATAAGAGGAACATAAACGAAATACTTAATGGTTTCAAATGGTTAGAAGACATTTTCCATGGCACTCTAATTATTTTGTTTTAGGTACCTACTTAAAATTTTTAAATACTATAGATCTGTCATCATAATAATTAATATATGACCTTAGGATTGTCAAGACTGACTGCTAACAGTGCCAAATTATATTTTAACTAAATTTCTTTACATTTTACTTTTCATTTTTACATTGTTCAAATAGCATAAGTATAATATAAAATATTATTGCATATACATTAAGATATATAAGAAACATAATTTAAAAAAATTATTTTACTTTATGCATGTCTTGTCAATAAATGAAGTGACCTCATTTTCTCTCATTTCATATGCGACATTGCGCACTTGTTGTAAAAGAGACTCTCGTTTGTTCTTAATAATACTTTTGTATCTCTAAAAATAAAAATAAATATATTTAATCAAATTATAAAAAATTATTGATACACACTTATACATACATGTCTCATGATGTCTCGAAAATTGACATCTCGGTTTTTACTACGTTTGTAATTCGCAGAGCGATTTTTATGTTTTGATTCCATACTGGACATAATATTATTGTGTCATCCAACCAACAAAGTAAAATAATGAGAAATAAATCAGTTTTCTGAAAGATCAACAAAATAAATTAAGTTAACTATGTACGTGTATTAATAATTATTTTTTTATGAAATTTGGTAGTAATTACTTATTACACGACAAATTAGATCTAACTCGTCAGTTGACATGACTCATTAATATTAAGTTATTAAAAAGTATTATAATTTATAGTTAGTTTTAGAAGTTATCACTTATCATTATATTTATTTTAACAATTATTCCCAAAATTTGATATCAGAAATTTAACTATCATCATTGTTCAGTGATATTATCTATTGTTCTGTGCTATGGGCGGTATTACAATATTGTACCTATTGATAATAAACGGGCGGGAAAATAAAGACCATTGTTGTAAGACTAATTTGATTTAGATTTTAGATCAGGATTCAGGGGTATCCATTATCCAACAAATCGATCGACATGAGTTCGAGTCGATGGCGACTCCCTTATGATATTATAAACAATATAAACAAAAGAAATGTGTATAAATCACGGATAAGATATCTTAATTCCGTGATATTAATATATTTATATATTTATGATTATAAACGAAATTTTTTTTGTTTTTGGTCGATCGTAACAATCTCAAAAAATCTCGGAGGTGGATCAAAAATCCATAAGCGTTGGCCACCCTTGATTTAGATGACTTATTACTTTTAAATTAAATCTCGAGAGACAAGATACCATAAACATAACTATTGGAGTACTGAACAGTTAAGTGTCTTAGGTATAGTAATTAATAGGAGATTCAGTAGTAAAAAATTCCCAATACCACAAAAATCGTGAAAACGAATTTTTAGTTTTTTGACAAAATCGAATTTGGTTTTCTGTTTATTTCTAAAATTAATACATGTAAACGCTTGAAACTGTATAAATATTTATTCTCATCATTTTCGAACTATTTTGGCTCTTTTCATTTACCTATATTTAGATATTTAAAATATTTTAATTTTTAAGATATATTTTTGTTTTTGAGTAGAAAGTTTGAAGAATTAATACAAGATTCATCTTTGGTAGTATCCATTAAATATAGATAGCAGTGATATAACCATTATGTATTTAATGGTATTTTAAAACAAAATACCAATTTTTAGATTTATACATAAATATTTTTTATGCAAAATTTACTATTTATCAAATAAAAAAATGTTAAAGATACGTACCACTATTATCATCGACCAAAGAGGAGCTAAAAAATAGCACAGCCGCTAGTCTATTGAAATGAATAAGTATTATATTCCAACAAGATGTTTTTGTAATCAATGTAGCTTACATGCCCACGTAGAACATTTAATGGTATTAAACTTGACACATTATTCTTTTATTTATTCTATTATATCTATTATTTATTAATGTATAACATATTGTTCTAAACTTAAAAAATAAAAATTTAAAAGCATTGAAATTAGATGAATCATGTTGAAATATGATCAATGTAATTACTAATTAATAATCATTTATCAGCATTTGCTGATTTATTAACTTTTGTAATCATTCAATTTTTCCAATTCAGAATTTTGGATCCAAGTTAATAATGACTAATCCACAGGGTCGGACTGGCCCGGACCGCTAGTCCGCAATCGCGGACGGGGCCCCAGCTTAATCATGGTAATCGGGGCCCCTGATGTTATACCTATTAATTATTATTATTAT
>VUJU01004912.1:0-16140 GCA_009835225.1 Aphis craccivora
TATATGATAATAGTTGCATCAAAAAATTTTAATTTGCCAATTGCCATAGTAATTTATTGTATATATTGGTAATTGGTATGTTCAGAATTAATATGAATTTTACACAATTTAGCGAAATCATATATGTAAGCTTACAGATAACAAGAACAAGTACCTAATAGACATATACATTTCCCTATAGACCTTTTAAATTTCAATCCAGTAGGAGGCCAGGAAGACTTAAGTCTCACCTAAAACTATTATTTACCTATTTGTTACTGGTATGACCTTTTTTTCCTCATTTGTTTGCGTTAAAACTTATAATAATAAAATAATTTTGAAAGTAGCTTAACTAAATTAATTAAAGAAGGGAATATTCGTGGTTTCTGTCTTAAGTAAACCCTTTTGAATTATTATCTGGTGGATTCCCTTCTCCGCTAAAACTATACGAACTTATATGATTCACTAAATTCATTTTACTGCAAAATGCAAATTGCAATATTTAACGACTTTTATAAATTTTAATCATATACCTAGTCATATAGATCATATTATAATTTGTGTACTCAGGTAGTGAGGTACCTACTGTATAATTATATAATACATGAATTAGGTATAACCGTTATTCCCTACATTTTTGTTTCTTCATCATTGCCTAATGCCTATACAACTCACGAAAATATAATTAATATGTTTATGTAATTTTGACGAATTTTGTTTACGTATGAATTTATATAGTCTATATTATGTGTCACTACTCGCTAATAACTTTATAAAAATAGGGTTACTATACTATTTAATATTTATAATTTATATAATAGGTATAGTAGCCAGTAGGTAGGTATATAGACATACAATATAATAATTGTATAGGCGTTAAATTTTTAATCTATTTCAATTTTTTATTACCTACCGTGTTTATTACCCTATAGGTATTTATTTTTTTAAATTAATTATTTATCTGCTTTTCTGATACCTATAATATAGCTAAAATATGTACAATCATTCAATACCTACTAATTGAATAGGTACTTATTCTTATAAGTTTTTATAAATAGTGAAAAAGGGATAAGGTAATCCACCGATTTATGATTTGGAAAAAAAGGTAAAAGCGTAAGTGGGTACCTATATGTTTGGTGGAAACAGACAATTCCCATAAATTAGACTTATATGCAGTTTAATATTCAATATAATTAATTAAATAAATATTAATATAATTATTGGAGAGTAGGTACCTAGTGGCTAGTTGGTCCATTTTGCCATTATCCACAATTTTCAATGTTCCATAGGTAGCATATTTTTAATATATTTATAGGTAAAAAAAATATAGGTGTGTAGTGCACATTATTGTTGTAATTTTATACTAAAATTAATTTTTTCACCATAATAGCTAGGTAACAAGTAGGTATTTAGATAGTATCTAGTATTTTTAATGTGTAGTGTTTGAATTCTTATTTATTTTAAAATTCTATAGAATACCTATTATGTTGCCTTTAAACAAATGATTTCTGATTATTAGATAGGGTATATTAGACGTAAGTAGGTATTTACTAATCAGGATACATAACTTATATTTTGCGTTTAACTAATAGGTAGGTACTAAATGTCTAAATATAATGATGAATTTTAAAATAGGAACATAAATTTTTTTTTGTATTTTAATTTTTTTTTTTCAACAATGTTAATATGTTATCACTTATCAACATTAATTCAAATTATTATACAAAGAATGTTTCAACTATTATTTGTATGAACAGCTAGCAGCACACTAGTTCTGATATCTTGCTGTAATGGTACGCCACTGTCAATATCTTCTTGAAAATCACAGTAAAGCAATTTGTAAATGTATATATTTTTAAAATTATTCTTAACAGACCTTTATAAATGAAGAAGAAATGTATAAAAAATTTTTTTTATGAGGTAAGCTTTTTAAACAAGACACCTACAGTTTTTCTATAGCAGTAAAAATAATTTTCTCATTTTTATATTTTTTATATTTTTTAATTCTTGGTCATAAATTATAACTTTTGGAATTAAATTATATTATATTTGAATAGACAGAATAGTATATATTAAAATTTACTTTTAACAATCATCTAAGCTAGTGAAGCAAGATTGGATCACAGGAGAAAAAAAACCCTTATGTATGTTTCCGTGGCAAAATTAGGCTTTTAAATATAATAATTTAAAATTAAGGTTTGACTGTTTGAGTGCAATTTTATAGTGACTGATTTTCAAAAATATTTGAAATATGAATCTTCAAAACCAGTATATATGTGTCATTCTGTGTATTAATCATATTCTATTCATTTTTTTCAATGGCCTTTTTATTTATAATAAGACCTACCTTTATAAAATACAGATCATTTAATTGACACAAATAAATTCATTATAAATATCTAAAGTAAAATAAATTAATAACTTTAATGCAATGAAATAGTTAAGACTGTTATTATTGAAGTAATATTAACTTTTCTTTTATTGCAGCTAATTAAATTTTAAATACCTACCTACTCAAAATGCTTTCATTTATATTATGTACACCACATGATACATCTATACCCTGTAACTATCTTCTTTGTAATTAATAACAGGTACATTAATAAATTATCTCATGCAATATATTTATTTTGTATACTTAATATCCATAACCAATAATAGTGAGTTGCTAATGGTAATATAGACTTATTAGTGCAAATGATTTTTTTATATACTTATTGTTCTGAAATAAAAATTATACATGTTTCCAACAATAAAAAAACATAACTATTGTTATTTTATAATGTTGTGACTATTGCATATTATAAGTACCTACTTATCTGAAAAAAGAATTATTGTAGAACTCAGTAATTTAGAGTTTACTCAATGTATGGTGTACCTACATGGAGGTGATTTAATGCTTGATACCAAAATAGTTGCTCGATGCCTCGGTGTGTACTTTAAATATATAATATTATAATATAGGTAGGTACCTAATGGTACCTAGTATAGGTAACACGATTTAGTTGAAGCTAGAAAATCAATATCGACGATGAAAGAAACATGACGTTTAAACCGGTAGAGCGCATGCTCAGCGTTATTGCGTGAAATTTATAAAACGGTATTAACAGAAAACTATCGACAGTACTCTCACATGTAACGTTTCTCAGTAAGTAACGTGTATATATAATCGCGATCGACATCACGTTAACGGGGACTGGGCACGACGCCGAACGACAACTCAGCCGTATGGCTACCTCGGCGTTACGCGTACCTTGAACGGTCCGAGCGGGGTGTGGAAGGAAGGATCTGGTGTTTTGACCCTTTGAGAAAAATTCTCAGGTGACCACCGCCACTCTGCACCCTTTCCTTGGTAACAATACCGCCCAAGTGTACGTACGCGCCGAGTCACAAAGCGAACGTCCACATTTACGCCAACGCCTACTTATCAAAAAACCATAAAAAAAGACGAGCGACACGTGTCTTGTGCATATGTCGTGAGTCACTAAAATCGATCCCGGTTGCTGCTCGACTTGTCGCATCATGCGTGCCTGCCGATCCTATGGTCGGCTACATGCATGCGTGTTAACAGGCCTGCGGTGGGGATCAATTTCAAACGTTCGCCGTCGTAAACTCTCAATCCGTCTCCACCAAAAAAATTTTGTTTATTTTTTTTTTAAGTTATATGTGTAAATATTAAAACAGTAAAAACAAGCAATAGAGCTCCTAGTTTCACTGATAAATAAATAATTAATAAATAAAAAAAATAAAATTGAAACTATATTATATTTATTACATATACTTATTGTACAAGATCTACTTGATCACAGTCTACCTTAAGTTTATGATGATATTGGTGATATATATATATATTATACATTTATACGTGATAGTTAGAAGGTTTCTCAAACTTCCAGATTTTCAAATATACTATATAGGCTATAAAATCGTCTTAACATACCACGAAAGATGACAATCCGTGTTTACAGATCTAGAACATCGGCAACAGATCGTAAATTTCGCGTTTATGACGAGTTCACCTGCACAGGGGTTGACTGCGTTTAAGACTCCTCGGATGTTTCGGTGATAATCTATTTGTATTATAGTTGTGTTCTTGTGGTTACCTATACTTTACAGGAGACAATTTCTTCGTAATGATCGTATAATATGCGTAAATCCGATACAATATAATCGATTTTAATTATATTATATGTCATGTTGAATTAACCTGTCGCTTGACTGGCCCAAACGTATTTCGTTTTCACTGTACTAATAAACGATTTTATCCATTTTTATTACTTTTCATAATATAAGGTTTCGAGCATATACAAGTAGTCATTTTAAACCCATATTATTGGCACATATTAGACCATCGTATACACCAGATCTGAGCTCTGTAGACAAATTCAAACAGACACGCTAACATTATGCCGCGAAAAAAATTATAGGCTATAGCTTCAAATAAAAGTATATGGCGATTGAATATCGAGCAGTACATACCAGCCAGTACATACCGTGGTATAGGTAAACTCGAGTTGTGTTGAAATATCAATCTCTTCGACGAAGTAACAAAACATGTTATGGAAAAAAATAATAAAAACACTGCGAAATATGATATGTGTGATAAAGTTCACTATATATTTAGTTAAATGCGTTATATTGTATAGATTTTGCACATCGTTTAGAAGCACAATATAATATATATACATATTTTTAGTTTTTATTTTAGAATAGAGTTTAGTTTTTTGATTTCTAATAAAAATATTGCTATTTTAGCATAATAATCGTACGTAGAGATACGTGCTATATTATAGTAATAACCAAATTAGTATACCTATCGCGTATATTATTATAATGTAAGTATTATATTTGACGGAAAATTGCACAAAATATTATACAATATGTATGTGTCATTACGTATTTATTATTTTTTTAAGCAATACTTTAAATATATAGTAAATAGTATAGGTAGATATGTATTATGTATTGTGTATTATCACAGAATAGAACAATCAGAACCATAGATAATATATACATGGATAGGACCAGCTGTCCTGTTAAATACACCTATATGATCTCTAATAGATAAATAGATGAACTATTGATAGTGGTTGCTTATAATCACGATGTAGAGAAAATACGGTGACACCACTCCCGTATCTTTCAATGGTACAATATTGACACAAAAAATTGCGGCAGTTTGGTAGTTCAGAATTTAACACCAGAGTACGCCACCCTTCGCTCGAAGGCCAACTTATATACCTACTAGTCGTAATGGAAATTTACATTTAAATTTTATTTAAATGAAATGTATTAATTGCTGTTCAAATGTCAATAATCCGCATGTTAACATAATATATTATAATATAATAATAATAATATATTTTATGTTATAATATAGATTATTAAAATAAACTAATGTATTAGAATCTTGTACCTATATTATTACCTATGAGAAAATTGTAATAATATTACATGTTAGGTATATGTACTAGGATGTAGCCATATCGTACAAATTTATTGATTTAAATAAAATGCATATTTATTGTATGATATTTATTTATTGAGTATTCACACATATATTATGTACAAAAATGAAATTAGTAATAGGTACCTACAAACAATAAGTATAAGGTACGAGTTTAAAGTGTTAATAAAAACTCAAATATACTAATGCCTACTGACCCAAGTACACCATAAGATATAGGTATAATAACAAAAAAAATAAATATTAAGCATGATGCAGAGAAGATACAATATATATAATAGAAGATGCCATTTGCTCAATTATTGTAAAAACTAAAATACAAACAATTTTTATTATTTTTAATATTAGATGAGCTAAGAACAGACAAATTTAATATTAACTTAGTCGGGTGTGATGAACATAAAAATGTGTTAACCAAAAATATTATTATTTTTTATTTACAATCAAGAATACTTTTTTGTATGTGATACAGAAAACGCAAAACGAGAAAAAATAAAAAACAAAAAAAATTAGCAAAACAGTTTAAACTCTTATAATTGTGTAGGTACATAACATTGTTAAAATATATAATTAAACTTCCTTAATTGAAACTATTTAAATGTTACCTAATTGAATAGAATAATTACTTTAAAATAATTCTTACGTGGTTAGAATTTTAAATGTTGAAGAAATAATATCAAAAACGACAAAAATGTATATAATTTTTGATATTTTACATTAAAAACAATGTATTCACAATATAAAAACCGGTCTCCAAGCGAATGATAGCGCTACCTGCAGGGGACATTTGTACTTCCAAACTGCGGGGATAATTTGCGACCGGAATATTTACAAGTGGTGTCACCTTATCTTTTCTACATCGTGCCTATAATATAACGCCTTGTTAAATATATCGTAAATGAAGAATACCTGTATTATTGGTGGGTTTCCCTGGAATGACAGTGAAAATAAGGGACAGATAGTTACTATCTACTGTAGGTACAATATAATATCTAAGTGGTTTTAATTATTATACCTACTTAAAATAAAATATTTTTGAATGAGATATACTTTTTAATTTTTATAATTTAAAATAGGTAGGTATAGCAAAATAAAATACATACCTACACCAAAAGGGTTTGAATTATAAGTAGAATTATAAATACTACTATATAGACCTATAAAAAAAACCACGGTTAGGTTAGGTTATTATAACCACGGTTATATATAGTTTCTTTAGGCCTATAATAGCCGTGCTATACCTATACTTTTTTAAAGTGTTTTTTTTTTTATATCACTGATTTATACCTACCAAACAAATGGCATTTCCATGTTAAAAATACATAAGTACAGTGGAACCTCGATAACTAGAATCGGTTGAGGGCAAAAAAATTTAAGTTATCTAAAATTTGACTTACTGAAAATATATAAAATATCAAGGCTGGGCATTAACGAACTATTAGTTAAAATTAAATTAAAACGTTAAGTTAATTAACTCGTTACTTTTTTTTTTGAAGTTTACTTTTAACTTAATAAGTTACTTTTTTATAAAGATTAACGTATTAACTTCAAGTTAATTTTATCCATATTTTAATAATGCAAATTTTTGAATAGTATTTTTAGAAAAGTAGGTTTTTTGATAGCTAGTTAATACTTTGATGTATGATTTTAAATGTCCCCCGTAATTTTCTTGTGCATAAAGAAAAATTATCTAGTAAACATTATTATGTGTTTGGAATTTTTTATTTTGAAAATTAAAAAATTTTAACTTTAAATTGAGTTACTTTTTTTTCAAAGTTAACTTAACGAGGTAACGAAAAAAAATATGATTAACTTTTAACTTAAATTAACTTAATTATTTTTAAATAACTTAACTTAACAAGTTAAAAAAATTCGTTAACTTGCCCAGCCTTGTAAAATATATGTTGTAAAGTAGGAACCAAAGCATTCCTTGATCCTTCGAGTTAGATTTCGAAAATTCAACTTATAGAGTTTCGAGTTATCGAGGTTCTACTGTACATAACTATACTTTAGTGTCAAGTAATTTTTTAAAATTAAATAAAAATATTTATCAAGCCATTAAAATAAAACAATATTTTTAATTTTTATAAAAATGATTTATTATAAATCATAATTAAATAATGTAGTACCTATTTTCTTTTTTTGCAGTAAAATAAAGAATAAATTGATAACATATATAACTGATAAGTTTTAACACAAACTTAAAACATACAATTTTATCACTTTCCACTTTTCCAGTTTTCTTACAAAACATAAAATTAACTCAGTTTTATTTAATTAATTTTAATTAATTTAATTAAGTAGATACAATGGAATAGCTTAACAATTAACAATACACAAGTACACAACTATTACCTATACAATTTAAAGTGAATTTTTATGTTATTTAATAAAAAGTATGTAGTAAAATAAAAGCAATGACTACCGAAGGGCTTCCAGGATTGTCAACTACTGAAGCTTTACATACATTATATAATGAAATATTGTCGCTCAGAAATCATATTAAAGATCAACATACGCAGCAGTACTTTCCATAATTTTATTATTTTATGACCTGTTTTTATAAGTAATAATATACTATTAATATATTTTGAATAGGGGCAAGGATAGATTATGGATTCAAGATGCCTTGAAACATAATAGTCCATTTACTAGTATCTGTTGGATTACTGCTTTGATCATTTTTGCTTGTGGTTTTTCACTGATCATCATTAGTTTGGTGTATGATGAAATGTTTTATCTGTTTGATGATGGACTACTGTTATTGATATTATTAACTACCAATCTTGCTACTGTATTATGGGATAACAAATTAAGACATGAAGAAATGTTTACCAAACTTGATAATGTGATGAAAAAACTTAATTGTAAGAAAATGTTGATATTGTTAAAATAATATTAACATTGTTTGTATTTTTAAAATAATTTTATTCTTAACTTAAGGTTATAAAGATAAATGTCATTGGAAGAAAGAAAATTATCCACATTTATGTATGCCATTTTCTCCATCAGTTACTTTACAATGGACTCAACGTGATGGTGTGCTTGTAAATTTACCTTGGGCGTTATTGGTAAAAGGTGATATAGTACTTTTGAAACCAGGACAAACTTCTCCGTGCCATGTTTCCAGGCTTAGGGTTTGTAATCTATTTAATATACCTGTATAGTATATTGTGTATACTGTTAACTACAATTCATAAATATTTAAGTATCATAAAATTAAAGAAAATCAAAAAAATTATATTAACTACCTATTCTAGAATTTTGATATTGATTTGAATGGCTTTTATTTCATGACATTGGTAATTTAAAGTTATCAAGTATCTAAATTATATCAATTAATTTGTAATAATATTCTTTGTAAAATTTTAAATTATTTCAGTCAATATAATATGCACATAATACATCATTATTGTATACAAATTATTATAATAATAATATATTTTTCTTACACTAAGTTCATATTAAGTGTTTTATTATGTTTTTCAAAGGTACCTAACATAATCATTATTTTTATCATACATTTTTTTTTTGTGAACAGGATAAAGATAAATGGGCTCCAGCAGAATTGACTCGATGGGAAATATTCAATCCAGATATTGCATCTACTATGAAAAACAAAACCACTGTACCAACTATGGTATCTCGTAATCCATTAAAAAATGTTGCATATATTTTAAATGAAACCCCATATTTAAATAATTTGAAACTTGCATTGGAACTATCACAAAATAGACCATGTAGCTTTTACACAAAATGCCTCTATTTATTACAAATAATATTCATGCAAAAGTTTGCTGCTGCTACTTTTTTGGTAAATATATTTTATTTTTTTTTTTTATAAAAATATTAATTGAACGTTTTTTTTTATAAATATTTGTTTGTTCTTTAGGGAAGTACCATTTTAACTGTTTGGTGGCGTTGGTCTTATGTCACACTTTGGTTAAAATCTGGTACTTGGGTATCAATGTTTATTGTAATTCCAATCTCTATACTTATTCCACTTCTACCATTGATGTTACCAATTGCATGGACACTTATGACATGTTATGGAAATGCTATATTACAATCGTCTTCCATAGTTCAGGTTGTTAAGATATTACATCTCTAATTTTAATTTGTTCATAAATTATAGGATTAAAATCTCCACATTTTACTATGATTTTAGGTTGAGATATTAGCTGACTGTAAAGGCATTTTATTTAAGGTTGCAAATAGGCCATAATTTTCTACCAAAATTCACTTTTTTTTTAGAGCTCAAACACAGTGCCTCTAATATAATTTTTAACTATAGTGGGGAATCTTATAAAAATCTTCAATGTTAACCTCTATCCTCTAATAATTGTATGTATCCTAATCAAATCAGTTTTTAAATTTATTTTATTTACTAATTTTAAAATATTTTAACTTATTACTGAATTTTACACTCACAACTAATATTTGTATTTAATATAGTTTGTTTACTCCAATGTTGAAATTTAATGCATTTTGATTATATTTCACCATAAAAAAATATATTTATTATTTTTTTTCAAATTATTTCATCTATATTTTGATAGTTTAACAATTAGAAAAATAGAACAATATAAATTGAAATCAAATACATTTTTTTATAATTGATAATTAAATCATTTACGGCTATACTATTGTACTATTATCAACTATCTTGTAACAAATATAATAAATTAAGTAGGTAGAGATGTTGTGTTATTAGTTTTATAAATATCTACATATTATAATGGTTTTTTCATTACACTGATATTTTATTTAATTGCCTCAACTAGTTTTTTGATCATCATAAGATGTTATGTAATCAGTTAATAATTATAATTTAAAATGAATTACCTTCACTATACAAAAAAGGCATTTTATATGTAATATAAATCTATTACTTTATTATTATTATTATTTTTTTTTTTGATACTGGTGATATCTCTAGTCTTTATGTACAGTAGAATCTTGACAATCCTAACGGGATTGGGAAAAAAGATCATTCAGATTACCAATTTTTTCGGATTACCATTGACTTAAAAATAGTCAATTTTCTTGCTATTTAAATTTTCAATTTATATTGATTTTATCTATAAATACTATATTAATTCTTATCAAAATTACAATTAATAATTATGTATATTAAATATACAGTTAATATTACATATTATGTACCTATTAATTTAAAATATTGATTTATTTTTATTGGAACACTGAACACTAGTCCTTTTATGCTGATTAAATGTCTTGTCCCGCAAATGTCTAAGCATGCATGTATTAGTCTAGCTATGCAACAATTTTCAAGCCCGTATGGATTAGTCTGTGTTTGGATTAACGAAAGCTTACTTTATAAACTTAAATATTGTATTTATATTTAAATAGGTGAATTTATTGTTTTAGAAAAATAAAGATCTTTTTGAAGAAACTGAAACTGAAGCAAAAAACAACTCTTTAGAATTTTCATTTAAGTATTTATGGAAAAACTTTTACTCATGTATACTTGGAAATAGTAGTTTCTTACATAGATCTACTAATCTCTTGCATGTTATGGGATCTGTTACGGTAATTTATTTAAATTAATATTTAAGTAATTTATAAATAATTGTTTAATATTTGTCAAAGGCTTTATGTTGTGTCGACAAAAAAGGTATACTATCATGGCCTAATCCAACTGCTGAAAAAGTTTTTTTTTTGCAAAATCCTTCCAAATCATCATCAATGTCTAATTATGTAGATACTCCTAACTGTAAAGAAACACAAAGAAAAAGTTATGACAGTACTATTCAGAATCAAGGTATATGTTATTAAATAACATAAAAATTAATATTATTTTGAAATATCAGGACTCATGTATAAAATTTTAAGCAGAAAATTATACAGTAGAAGTACTTGATCTAACTCATGACCGAGGTTCAGCATGGAGATTACAATTTGACGATGCAACTTGGTCAAATCACATAACTTCATTGAAGCCTTTAGGTTTAGCAGTATTACTAAATACTTGCAACCCATCAACCCATGCTCATTATGCTCAATTTTGTGCACATGTATCTTGTCAAGCTTTATATAGTGAAGTGCTTGTTCCTGTTACCAATCGAAGGTAAATTATTTTTAGTGTTTACTAATTTACTACAACAATTAAATTTTTAAAATCTTAATTATTATTATTTTTATATGTTACTGCTAGATGTCTTTGTGAATTAGCTCGACAAATAGGATTTTCAGAATCTGCTGATGATATTTTTGAACTTCAATTACAGTTATCCACTTATAGACATGTTGTAAGTTTTTAGTTAAATCCCATTAGTTGTGAAATGATAAAAAAATTAAATAAATTATTGAATATGAATTTTAGCAAGCTGATGCTGTTCGAAGAGATATTAAATTTGCCAGATCATTACCAAATACTACTAAATTAAAATTTCCATTTCCTCACATGGTATGTGTAGGATTAAGAGAGAGGAGTATTGGTAAAGCTGCAACAAGTTTACAATTATTCAGTCAAGGTACAGCTGACATAATATTGGATGCTTGCATAGATTTTTGGGATGGTCATGATCTCAGTCCTGTTTCTCCATCTGTTAGGTATTTATACATTTTTATAACTATAGCATTTATTATAGGCTATGGCAGTATTTCTCAACCTGGGTGTTTAACTTTAACTAGGAGTCACGTAGGCTAAAATTATAAAACGATAATTTACAAAATAAACATTTTTATTTAAAATTTTTAATTGGATAAAAAAAATACTTGTACCTGTAACAAGTTTAAATTAGGTACTTCACGTGGTATTTATAAATGGTATATTTTCTTTGGTTAATTGGTTAGTGATATGATATTTTTATCATTTAAATTTGTACTTAATATACATAGGGGAATCGCAAAGTGATTTATCTTATTCTATACATTTTTGGGAGTCGCGATTCTAAAAAGGTTTAGAAACACTGGGCTATAACCATTGTTTGTGTTAATCCAAATAAAAATAAACTATGCTGTTTGTAGGAAGAAAGTACTAGATTTTTATCAAAGAACTAGCTTAACAGCTTATTGTACAGCATTTTCATACCGGCCACTTCCATTACCTCCTGACAAAAGTTTCTCAGAAATGTATTTAGAGTTGCCAGCTGATTGTCGTCAATTATATTCAAAATTATGCCGTAGTCCAACACCTCAACCATGGACATCAACAACTCATAAAATAAGGCAACAACAATTTCATTCTTCTGGCAAGTATATTTTACCATATAATATACTGTTTATGTTAATGTATAAACTATTTATATTTTTGTTGTAATAAATTTTAATCTTTGAATGTAGGATGTCAAATTATATTTAAGTTTCATATTTTACATTTTTTATAATTATATTTATTTTATAAATTCATAATTTATATTTCAGATTCATTACTTTTTGGAGATTGCAGCGAATATAACTCAAAAGATGTAAATTGTTGTTTTGAAACTCAGTGTAATCAAATATTTTTAGGAATGGTTACCATGCAGTATCAACCTCAATACGATATGGTAAAAATTTATACATATATATGAATATAATATATATGAATAGCTTTAATTTTAGATTTTTTTATGTATGTATGGTAGTATTAAATAAATAAATGCAATAAATAATTATTTAGGTTCAACTGATTGAGCTATTAGAAACAGCTTGTATACGATTTGTTCACTTCAGTAAAGAAAATGAACTTCGGTCTAGGGTTTTTTCTGAAAAAATGGGCCTGGAAAGTGGATGGAATTGTCATATTTCCTTATTAGGTGATACTCAAACAAGAACTCGTCTTGACCCTAGGTACTAATATTTTTAATGACTACTGTTTTAGATGTCTTGATGTTTTTAATACTAATCTATCTAATTGTTGGTTAAATGCACTATTTGATTTTTATAACTATTAGCACGTAAATTTGAGTGTTGTTTGTATTTTGATTTTGAATCGAGTGAGGGTGCAGCAACTTGTGATGATGA
Source organism: Aphis craccivora (assembly GCA_009835225.1). NCBI lineage: Eukaryota > Metazoa > Arthropoda > Insecta > Hemiptera > Aphididae > Aphis > Aphis craccivora. Next base: position 13,418 of record VUJU01004912.1, read on the forward strand.
AACTAGCTTTTTGATACCACTAACATCAACTAGTCAGTCAAAGAAAAAACTCGCTGAATATGAACATAATTTATCAGCTGATTGTTTTCCTCCCATCAATATAAATTGGTAATTTTAATTTTTAAAATGAATTATTAGGTACAATATTTTTGAATAATATGTTTTTTCAGTACGACTCTGAATATGTCTCGTACAATAAGTATGTCAGCACCAACTGCTTTGAATATGGATTACGCCCAAGTAACAATAGAACATGATGGAGAAAAAATTATAAAGCCAATGCTCATTCAAAAGTATATTGTGTTATAAATGTTAATTATATTATTTGAATAGATTATGAGTCATATTATAATGTTTTAGAGATACTGTCATGAATGATAATAGTAATGCAGTCGAAATAGAAAAAAATGGAGAAGAATGGCAATCATTAAGCTGCATGTCTGATAGTACTGATCAAAGTGCTCCTGTTAATTTTGATATGTATAACAGAGTAAATATTTTTATAATTTAATTTACATTTTGTTTTATACTTTAAGCGTTAATAATGTTTATAGGCCAAATTGCCTCGTGGTATTGAGAATATTCGACCTCATCTAGAGTGTATAGACAATGTTCCACTTTTAGTTTCATTATTTACTGATTGCACTCCTGAAGCCACTAAAGAAATGATATCCATAATGCAGCAGTATGGAGAAGTTGTTTGTGTATTGGGATCATCTCCAAATGCTGAGAATATTGGTATATTTATGCAGGCTGATGCAAGGTAATTAGGTATTTATTTAAAACATGCAGATACTGTTTTTAATGGTAAATACTCATTTTCTCAGTTAATTTGTAAAAATATATTTTTGTATTATAAAATGTTAAGTATAAATACTTCAAACTAAACAATGATATATTTTTCTTCAAATAAGAAAATGAGTATTTTATTTGCACATTTCATTTACTTTTTAAAATAATTAAATGCACATAATTCAATCATTGTCTTGTTTTACACATATATTATATAAATATAATGGAATCCAATATTTTGCATCTTTCTTAAAATTTTTTAATTTTTAATTCTTCTATTAACATACCTATATTTTTAAACTTTTGCCTGTCAGATTTTAATATAAAATTTTTCTTCTATATGTAATGTATGTACTTATTTAAAATTTTATTTATTTAAAAAAAAATATATTATTATTTATGATTTAACTTATTTCCATTGTTTTCAATTATCATTTCAAGATTGGCTTTAATACTCTAATGAAAAAAGTTAATAAACATAAATATATTACTTATATTTACTAAATTTTGTTTGTGACAGTAAAGTATTATACAATTTGTTAAAAGTAGTCTTATCTTAAATTTATTAAATTATTAATAAAATGTTTGATACATTGATACATATAATATAGAAAATTGTTTTTAAATGATTTTTAAAAAACAATAAAATATTGTTAATATTGGTTAATTTTAAATATATCATAGGTTAGTTGTTAATATTTGGATAATTAACAACAAAGTTATAACTTCACACACCTATATATATATATATCTATGAAAAAAAAATATTTTTAATTTTAACTAAACCTAATACAAATTCTTAGCAATCACTACAGTTGTTAATATAAATATAAATGTAATATTAAATTTGTAATTTTAGGGTAAATACATATTATTATTTTGTATATTGTATAATATTTACCTAATATAATAAAAAAAAGTTTTTCTATCAGCAGTTCGTAAATTGAACAATTATTTAAGATTTCTCACCTCAAAATAAGGAAGTGATATAATATAGTTATTTTAAATCTAAATACAACAATAATTTCTTTGGATAAAATTTGGTTTTAAGCAGAATATTTTTATTATTTATGTATGAAAAATAACACTGAGATTTACATATTAATATATTGATTTGTATAATTCTTTGAAATTTGATTTTTAACTATCCACGTATAATATTCATGAAATGCCATGTTTCTATATTTATATTTACTGTTATATTAACTATAGTCTTGCTATTGAGCCAATCTATCCACAAGTGTGTCAACGAGTTAGCATCATGCAACAACCAAGTCCAATTGATGCTCCAATATCTCCAGTGGGTCTCTCTGAACTATTGAATTCTCTTCCTTGTTGCCTTTCACTTAACCGTCAAGATCCATTACCAGTGTACCATCTTATTATGGAAGTAATTGATTTTAAAAAAAAAGTTGAAATATTTTATTGAAGTAATCACTAGTTCAATGACTTAATTTTATTTTATTTCACAGGGGAGATATTTAATGCAAGGGATATGGAACTGTGTTCAATTTTGGACTAGTTGCATGGTTTCGCTTAGTTTTCTTCAACTACTTGCAATTGCTCTTGTATTACCTCCTATTTTATCAGTCGGTTTGTAATTTAGTTACTTTTTATTTTTATAATTTATGTAGCCTACCACAAGCTTTTTTTTTTTAAAAAAATCTTATTTATTAGAAATGTTATTACATTATTAAAGTAATTTTTATTCTATTGTTAATTTCCTTGTAGATTATTTTATTTTCTTGAAAATATTAATTTTATACAAATGTTGACTGTTATATAGCATTACAGCTACAAAAAATGGTTTTTTCAATGATGTAATATACATTAAATTACAATTTTCATCACAATGTTATGAGGAGAGCATTAGTAAAGCGACAAAATCTATTTTGGATAAGAATAATATAAGATATGAGACAATATAACCA
>VUJU01004913.1:0-16138 GCA_009835225.1 Aphis craccivora
TATGTTGTTGGAGGTAATATGCGGTAATAAACGTTTTAAGATAAGTCTTTCCAGAATTTTTGAGAAGAAGGGCAAGAGGCTAATAGGTCTGAATGAGGTAGGAGTGGAGTGGGTAATCTTAAGAGTAAAATCGTCAAATATAAAAGCGATAGAGAATAATATTTTTGTCAGTATGACAAATTATTCTTTAAAATTCATTTATCTAAATTTTATTGTATTGTTTCAAAACAATTTAAACATCATTTAAATGTACCTACAACATTTTTTTCTTATTTTCAAATTCGAATATCAAAATCAAATAACAATAAAATATAAAACCGATAGGTCTTACACTCAAAAATATTATCCTCTATAGTTTTTGTAATTGGTGATTTTACTCTAAGATTACTCAAAAATCACAAAAAAAAAAAATTTAGTTGAAAGAGTTTAATATATGTTGTGCGTGGGTCTGAGAGAGAAAACAAATACTGCGTTGACATCCTCTTAAAAACAATATTTTTTATGATTTTAACTTGCATAAAAAAAATTCTACTAGAAAGTAAAATTAATTTTTTTATGAGCACTTACAGTTTAAATTTTTATGAGTTTATGATATCGGATGTTCACCCGTATAAAAACTATTATCTCTATTCAAACCGTTTTGGATATTTGGTTGTATGTAATTCAAAAATAAATAACCTTAAATACCTATGTGATATTTTCACTAAATATTTATGTCAGCATTTTCTAAATATAGTCAAATTTTCAAAATATTTAAACTTTTTTTGAGTTATTTATAAACATTTGATGTTAAAATTTTTTTTCTTTAAATTACATCAAAATCGCAGAAGTGCTAAAGGGCTATTATATAATGTGTAATATTTTTAGCAAATATTATTTTAACTTATATAGATATACTTTATATTTCTTATAGTAAAATAAATAAATTAGAAGTATTTAAAAAAAAAAAGACAGATTACTATATTATATTACCAGAAAAAAATGTTTAATAACACATCCTAGGGGTTTAGCAAAAGCTTTTTCTGGTAGTAAGATTGGAGTAAAATCCTTAGGTATATTTATACTATTTTAATTATTTTACAAATTTTCCGATATTTTTCCACTGATTTATTTGTTAAATATATTATTTTGCCTGTGAATTCTTATGAGAGGTACCTAACTTGTAATCTATAATACATTATATATAAATTATAGGTATTGTAATTTATAATCGTTTGATATTTTGTATAAACGTAATTTTTAACCAGTAAATAAATAAGTACAAAGAATAAAGTAATGTAATTTGTAACTATATATAGAGCCACAGCTTTATATTAATTGTTGAACAACAACCTAATATGAATAATAATATGATATTTCTATAATAGTACAACGATTATATAACGATATATTGTAATAGTTCAAATAGTTGAATATTTTGAAATTATTTCGTTCATTAGATTGCATTAAATCAATATTGTAGGTATTAGTCAAAGTTCGACTAGGTCTTCGATCAAATAATTCCAAAAATGATTTTTATATTATTGTCTCATGATAATTGTACGGGAATTATGCACAAACACGTAGCAAACGTACAATTTAAAATGTATTATTAATCAAATTATTGCGTATAAAAGAATCTATTATACTATTATATAGTATGGCATATAAAAATAATTTTTACATTTTATACCCAAAGCATATAATATTATATTATTACATTTAAACATGTCTATCATTCTTACGATAGGTATTATTGGCACGAGCGGAAAATTATAATTAAAATATGTGTCAACTCTTTTCGTAATATCTATTCATTGATTATTTGATTACGCGTACGAATACATAATATTATATAATAAAGATTGTATATAAGTATATAATATGTATACATATCTATAATATATGTGATATATATAACATATAGGTACCTATTTTAATATTTATATATAGTTTGATTAGAAATTAAGATTATACAGTTATATTCAGTTATAGATACAGGTATCTGTCTATATGTAATGTGTGTTATATTTGATAGAAAAACTATTTGGAATAACATTATAATAATATTATCGAATAATTTGCATAAACATTTGTTCAGACGTTACGTGTTAAATGCTGCAAAGATTCGAAACAGCAAAAAGCCCGGTGGCTACTCGCATTATATATCAGCTGATCTACAATAAAAGTCGTGTGTGATTATATTCTTATATAATATATGGTCGCGACGAAATGACTGGGAATAATAAAATAAATAGAAAATATTTCTTTTTAAATACCTACCTACTTATCGCCCTCTCTTAATCAATCGGTATATGCAAATAAGCTGGGATTTATAATAATTATTTTATAACACTGCGCTTTAGTTGCTCGTTAAGATTGATCAATTACGGATAAATCAACGATCATAATACCGTCGATTATTAACCTGCATTGTGGCCATATAAGGCACGGACGAAAACGCAGTTTATTAGTTGGCAACAACAACTTGACAAGACTTACCTACAATAATATATAATAATATTGACAAGTATTGGGTACAAGTTTACACTCGCATTCACGAGTATTATCATATTTTAGGTCGCGCATGAATCACAAAGCACGAGTACGCGTATAAATAATAAATGTATACCAGTGCACCTGCAGCTGCAGGTACCTTATTGTATATGCATTTAGTGCGTTCGTTCAATTTTAAAAACGTTTTGATGTAGACCGGTGTGGCGATTAACAAATAGAATAAGTGTCACAAAAAATGAATCTTTCAACTGAAATATGGGAAAAAAATAATCGCATACACTGTGGCTGAGCGTTAAAAACAAAACGAGACGATTTATCAGTTGGTTTTCTGCAATACAACACAATTATTAGCATTTATTCGCAACATAATTATTATAAGTTCATAGCAATATAGCGCTTGCCTATACTTGCTCCTGCAGACGAATGCACGTCTCCACAAAGATATATCTATACTATCGTTCAAACCGATCAAACCGTATGATATATTATTATTTATATTTTATAAGTGCAACCCATGGCAGAATTAATTGATATATATATATATACGTACTTTATTCATGTCTATACGCAGTTACGGCGATTTAGAGATGTTCAATATATAATAGTATGTATATCGTAATAGCTCGACGCATCATGTTGTACCAACGCCACACCTATATACCTACGTATAAACGTGTAACACGTATATTATATTATATAGGTTTGTGTGTGTATAGGCATATGCAGCGTATATCAATATAATATTATAATAATGTATACGAAATAAATAAATAATTAAATACGAAACTCGCGTTCATTTCGACTCATTATATATTATACTCTTGCGGCGGTTCACCGTGTCTTATCTGTACGCACCGATCAGGAATTGATAATTTAATTGCGTTGCCGGGCCGGTGTTGCATTCGTTTCGTTGCAGTTACTCGGCTACTGCAACCGCAGCAGCCACCCCGAGACCCGCTCGTCGTCTTGGTAATAATAATAATACTATGGTCGTGTGAGACGCGATCGATCGATCGATCGATCCGGTCCGAAGCCGTTAATCACTATATCGGTGTCCGGCACAGACCAAACTAAGACCTGCCATCCTTTACCGTATTGTCCGTACCTATATATAATAATAATATAATATTATTGTGACTGCACCGCGTAATATAATAATTCATTGTTACGCCGATGGAAACGGATTATCATAATATAACGTGTCATACCTAGCTGAAAGTAAGTGGTAGGTGTACCTATATATATACGTAATATAGTACAATATTGTTTGTTCCTAGGCAATCTAAAACGTATGTCTGCGGGCCGAACGACAGGAGAACGATAACGACATAATATGAGCGAGGTAAAATCATTTAAAAACAGAATATTTTCAAGTTATGAGTTGAAAAACATTTGAAGGCGCTCGTAATGCACTTAAAAATCAAAGTATCGTAAAAAACTAAAGAGAAAACATAGATAATGTTCTTACTTAAAAGTTTGATAATAGGTCAATTCACTCTATTAACAAAAATAAAAACGTATTATTGAAACTGGCGAACGAAAACTTACCATGTCGTACTACGCGTGTGTAAGACGGAGACAAACACGTGGGGGTGAAACGTCCTCCTAAGAAGAAGCCGAACCTGCATCATGTACCGCAACACACCGTACCAACCATCATATAATACGATTGATCTGCAGTTTTCGACAGACCCAAAATGTATTGTTGGTTTTGCTTTGCTGGTTACTGGTTGGTCATGGCTTAAATATTAGAGTGAATCGACTCTGTATAAAACTTAAACTGAAGAATTGTATACTATATCTATAGGTCATCTATCATAGTGCTTAATGATTTGATATTGACAAATGTAATGTAGGAGTGTCCAACTTTTTGTCGAGACTGGGCTAGATACATACATTGTAATAATAATACATCAAATAATATAATATAATAGTACATTTTATTTATAATTTGACGATACAGCGAATAATGAGTCGAAAAATTGCTTTTTTTTGTGAAAGTAATGAACCAATATCAACAATATCCGAATCAATTGAAGCTGTGGCAATCCTCAGACAACGTTCAAGGTGCTTGTCTGTTAAGGTGGACTGAATTCTTGGTGTTTTTCATTTTTGAAAATAATTGTTCACAAATTTGTTAAAAGTTCGACGTCCTGAGTAATGATCTATACCGATACAATGGCTGTATCATATTATTATAATAGGTAGGTATACTAATATTTAGTTTGGGAATAATATACTAATATGAAGGAAAAAAATAATTTTCATTGATTATCGATATCCAAAATACTGATTACTCGTCGTCAGTGTTTAATAATATTAAATATACATATTATTTACTATTATTGTCGCTAAACTCTATTTACGTAATAATAGAATATTATCAAACACGCCGACTTTGATTTGTTCGATGGTGATACTTGTTACAACGTGCTTACATTGTATAACCTAACGATGCATATTTCTGCAATGATTGTTATTTATTTCGATTTTCCAGCTCGTCGGCTGCTTAATTTCGTTCAAAAACCTAGGTGATATTATACAGATGACAAGTATCTTTGATTTAGATTATATCAGCTAGGGATAGACGGTCATCGTGGACTGTGGAGAATTCTAGTCGCGTTATATACGCTGAATACGAAAAATCTCACTGTTTTATATTTTCTTTTCCTTTTTATTATGTTTTAGAAAAAAAATGTTTATCTTCAAGTAGTTAATGAGCCTCACTGATCATGTTCGTATATATATGTATTATATTATATGAGCGCGTCTTAACACGTTATTACTTATTACTTGCTACTGTATAGGATATTAGCATAATAATAATATACACTACACCGTACTCGATGGCAATCGACTTTACACAGTAGCCGTTGCGTACTCGCGTGCCGAGTGACGCGTATTATCGCAAGTGTAATCTGCAGTGCTGTTATATTATATTAAATAGAATACTGAATATTTTATGAATATATAATGAGTTCAACTATTGCGAGGCCGCAGACTCGGCGACAAGAGACATTTTGTGTTCCTGAAAATCGGGGAGGTGAGAGATCTAATTAAAATTGTTGGCGTTGGTATATAATAAATTAATTACATGTGATATATTTTTTGCATTTGTACTACCAGAAGCTATGATAATGATATCCCGTTGACATTCTTGCCATATTATACAGTAAAAATGTATAGCATTGATTAACAAAGCCCGAACAAAAATCTGTAATGTACCTACTATGAATAATAATTGTGAATATTTTTGTAAAAACCATTAAACCCATGACCGATTACCCCAAACTCGCACGGAAAAAACAACATTTAATTTTGGATCGACCGTTAGTAAATTATTACTTATTTCAACTTTAACATTTAAATTCTAGTTTACTATATAACAACTATAGAATAATATGAAATTAGTCAATACAAAAATTTAGTTTAATTTATTTGCAGGTGACGAAGTTCCAGTTTGTAATAAATAATAATTAATTAATTATTGTAATTCGTAGTATCTACAATTTATTGGAAACTGTAAACAATTGTATTATAATATTTTAATATTTAAAACATTTTATAACATAGGTGTTGTTGTATAATTTCCTACTAAAGTTTACTGCTATTTATATTTAATAATATCTTTATTATAATTAAATGCCAAAGTCAAACATTATATACTCCTCACTATTTTATTCTTGTGTTACGAAATTCGATTGCGTCAATACAATGTACATTAATGATATTTTTCCTGGTGACTAAATTATAATTAACCAGTAGGCCCAGTAGGTAGGGGATGCTGATAAATAGAATCTATTATAGATAAAATTATAGATAAAACGTCTCAAGTAAAAAGTAAGTGCAATTTCCGGACTTTAATTAAATGTTGCAATTGCCCGCAAAATAACACGAAGAGATAACAGTGATAGTATGAAAACATAAATACCTATTTAAAAGTAATTATTATTTTTTAAACCTCATCTGTATTCACTATAACGTTTATTAAATATGTAACTTCCAGATAAGAGATAATAAATAGGTAAACTGCAATGTTCACAATAATGTATTTTAATATGTTATAATACTACCTAATACACCTATTTATATCTACTATTATAATATAAAATACGATGATGTGAGTTTAACATTCAACGTCGACCTGTAGAATGATATTGAACAATTATTATTAGATGGCAAGACATATCTTGATGGTAGGTATAATATCTCGGATCTTCATCATTTTCAAAAAGTTATTCTTAAACATTGTGGAAAGTACCTAGTTATATAAAAAGAAAATTGATAATTTTATAAATTATTACTTTACTATACTATCTATGTACACACCATCAAAAGCGTCCGAAGCTTTACTGGGTTAGGTTAGGTGATTGTACATAAAAATTTGGATGATTTTTTTTTTATAATATTGATGGAATTCATATGTTATTAACTTACAAATCAGTTTCTAAAATTTACTACCTGAAAATTGGCAGTTTAAATGTACTCTACGTACTGCAGAGAGCTAGAAAGGCGATAGCTGGGTGAGAAAGAAAGCGATCAAAATTCTTCTATATACCTACTTAACAAAATATGTGTACAGCCTTAAGGCGTGTTCTTATTAATTAACATTTGTTACAGCACTAGGTACGTTTATTATATCATTATGCGTTATTTATAATATTATTACGACAATATTCGCGGTGCAGGTTTAATTAGCGCGAAGACAATATTAATGTTCATAAGCAAACATAAACATCCAATTCAAAAATGTACTCTTAAATATTTAGGTATATTCGTAGGTTATATACAATACTATCACAGTAGATTACGTACTTGAACTGACTAGTGCATGGCTTGTGATAGTTCCTATATTTTTGAATGAAAGTAAATTGTATGCAAATATATATCTATACATGACAGAGGTGAATGGATGATAACCATAATGAATATGTTCGCTACCTAGTCATTTGGATAAAAATACAACGATGCCAAAAGCCTAAAATCAAAACGTTTATAAACACATTTCATATAATCTGATAAGTTTTTATAAATGTATGCGCAAAAAGCAATTCATAATAATAATAATTAATAAGTACATTTTGATTTTACAAACAAGACGCGAACCGTATCTGACCATGTCGAGAGTCGCAAGTTAGCCACCCCTGTCACATAACATGCAACATTATCTCCGACGATTCTGCATGTTGCTCTGGCTGCTTGTTGATTACTTCATCGTTTCTCTCGTTCTACCGATATATTATACGACATATGGAATACATCGTACATTGCAATATAATAGCCGTCGTTTTAATTAACCCCGGACGGCCTATTGTGATGTGCATATTATAATATACGATATATACATATTTATTATACACTATACTGTATGCAAAACAAACGCTCGCAGAGATACGACACGAGTTTGCAGTGATTGCGATGCTAATTTACTCACGACTTCCGTTTTAAATACACATAATATATTATGTGCAATGTGTATACTGTATAATAATAATAATAATACTGCGTATCGTCTATATGCGGAGCCGTCGGCCGTCGCCAACTTTTATATAGATATTTAGAAGTAGTGTATAACTAGTAGGTAGAAAATCTAAAGAAAAACCTGCAGGACACAATATGTATAACAGCAAAGACGGACGATAAAAAAAATAGCTAATAAACATAAGATGGGAGAACATAATATACAAATTACTGTAACGAATGTTGCTAAAATCACATTGAACATACGAAGAGAAAATAACTATATTCAGAAATGGATCACCCAAACTATCACAGTACTGATTTTGATGAAAGACGAAAATACACTGGAATAGACGTAGAATAACTATTACCTACTATAAAGTCAACATACTGTAAAAATTGTATTAATTATTACAATAACAAAATGAGAAAATATTTTTTTTATCAAAAAACTAATTGCTGGTAGAAATTCCAGTTTTTCTTTGATTTTTATGATTGTGATGTGTGTGGGAGGAAAAAATGAGATGAAGACCATAGAATTCAAATAATATTATAAGTTCAAGAATGGTAGAATAATATACTGTACGAGATGACGAGTAAGTAAAACATTGAAAATAAAAGTACCTTTATAATATAAACTAGATATATTAATATTATTGAGTCGAGGTGATCCTATTTTTGTATATTTAGGTATATATTTTATTTGTGTCAATATTGGATACCTTTTAAAATTATTGTAATAAATGTATATTCGAATTCTTCCTATGCATTCATCACTATACCATCTCGGGAGTGCATTGTTTGACTGTGATTTACCGCCCTATCTTTTACTGCGAGCTCTCGTAGTCTTGTTGTAGATTATTATGACATGTATGACATAACTATGCGTAAATGCATAATATTTACATAATATACAATACTTATTTTGTTTATGAAACCCAACCGACCAGACAGCAACTGATAACGGTAACAATAAAATATGATAATGATGTAAGTGCGAATGACGTATACAACGTATACAAGTTCTTTTATGTTTAGTTTCTATACGCATATAAGTATTTAATTAAATATGTGCTCATTTGTCCATCATTTTTAGCGATATAAAAATGTATTTTTAATTATATTATTTTTATAGGCAATGTTCATTGCTGAACATCAAACATGTATGCCTGCATTAAGTATAAATTAATACTATTATTAAACTGAACGCTACTGCAGTATCGCATAGTGTAGGTAATTTAAAATTGCAACCCAAAAGCACATGCGACCTTATCTCCTATCACATTATTTTCGGAGAGAAAACTTTATAGAAAGTTTTAAACTTAAAGTTTAGAAATAGTGATTGTTAATATTCTACTTCCTCGAAAGTGGAATATTCATCGTCGAAGATCTAGCCAAAAACCTTGCAACGTTAGCTGGTTTTAGTAATTTATATTTGTTGTTATGGAGAGCTTTTGAATGTTCAAATTTGTTTGTTTAAACTTGAGACGATTGAGCTATATCATACCTGTTGACTTGTTATAGTGTTTCCAGACAAGTAATTACCGTACGTATGTTCTCCTTTGCGTAATTGTGTGTGACAGTCGATGTGATGTTGTAGTAGCGCATACAGTTTTTTTTTTTTTTTTGAGGAAGTCATGCTAATAATAATTTTTCCAACATTATATACTTATAATTAGGGCCCGGAACTTGATGCATTTGTATCTTTTTTCTAATGCTCACATTCAAGGCTCGTCTATACGGAAATTTGATTCGTGACGTATAGAATTTAATTTAATGTACATTTTATTCAGTTTAGTACTTTTTCTTTTACATATATTTGCATTTTTCTTGTTGAAAGTTACATTTTATTATAACACAATAACACATGCAGTAACCATTAGCTTGTCGATTATTAATATGTTCCTATAATCTGTTCTTAAATTTTTCAATTGTAGTACGGACCATAGTTTTAAATGTTTTCATAGATATGAAAATTATGCAGCACGTATTGAAATACGAAATAAGTCGACCATATAATTCATATATTATATTATTATAATATGTATCTTATAATTAGAGTGTATTATTCTACCGAACACATATAGTCACATAAATGTTTCCCACGCGTACATTTTATAATATATCATGTATACCTATTATTTTATGTACATCGATGTTTTTAGACATGAACTAGCTCTGACATAATCGTATTTGAATATATATATAATATATATATAGTATATTATATTATATTATTATTATGGTTTTGAATGTTTCTCCTTAGATCTTTTAGGATGTCATATTATACTTGTAATATTACAAAATAATTTTTTATTAAATATAATATAAGGTACATTTAATACGAAACATACGTTTTGTAGTTCTTATCCTTACGACGACGACCAAGTTTGTCTCTGAAATACTATTAATAGATACAACTGTATCAATTAAACCTATATGAGTACATGAATATGAGTATATGGTTCTTAAGCTATAACCTATATTCACGCATAAAGATAGTTACATGACAACATCCAGGAATTAGTCGCAGTTTAAACCGCTGGAGTTCGGACGGACGATGTTAACATTCACACAAATACATCTGATATAATTGCGTTTCGATTCTGTATACACTACAGTAATATTTTTACAAAACATGTATAAACTCGACTTATGGCCGTGAGCGCCGACAACGAGTTGTAGCACCCGCGTGTATATCATACTACACACATCAAGGTACGCAAGTTTCCGAACGTAATTACAATTCCGATCAAAGATGTAAGTGGTGTGCCCGATAAAACATTTGTCTCGGGAAACGCGTTTCGGCAATAAAACATTATTAAATAATACGATATTATTTTAGTCGAATGGACGTGAATACGTTACGTTACGGTGGAGGCAGCAGTGGCGGAGAGACAATAAAAAGGGCGTTTACGACAAGACCGTTTTTCGTTTAATTAGTTTCAAATTAAATTATAAATCAAACGCACGCGACGTTATTTAATTGGAAAGAAAACCAAACGGCGGCATTGCCTCCCGGCGATCACATACCTACATACGTAGGTATATATTGTATATACATTCGATTGGTTTGATGTTAGGTTGGGAATTGCTGAAGGTATGTGTATTCTGTGTATTTCAAACAGTTCAGGCGTGTGTAATCGGCAATCGCACACAGTTTATAATAACACCTCCCCCAGAATCGTATTGTAACAATTTGTATAAATGAACTCGAAATATTATTATCGGACTGCTTGTGTGGGTAGTAGGTACACGGTAGCATAGGTCGCAGGTACGTACACGGAGTCTCCTCTCATTTTTATCCGCTGATATTTTTAAAACACTACCAAATGATTATTGTTAATTGACTTTCGCTAACTGAAAATCTTTCGTTTTCGTGCGAAGTATTATTTTTGCATTGGAAGGGAGGAATCTATTTAGCTCCTCATGTTGTCCTATCGATTTCAAACAACCACCAAATGATGGCAAATAGTTTCAAATCGATTTTTGGTAATTGTTAATTCGCTCGAGAGTGGTTTTTATTATTTTTAAAAGTTTGATATTTTTTATCATAGGTCTTACACATCACACTTAAAGCTATTGACCATTGATTACCATAGCGGTCTAGGAAATTTTGGTCACTAAAACCGTTTCTCGTTTACGCAAGGTCGCGTTGGCGTAAACCATTTAAGCTAATGATGTTTCGGCGTAGGGCCGTTTTGAATTTCGAAAAAGACAGTTAGTGGCAGAATCAAACGTTAAACAGTTTTTATATATAATTATCGTAAAACAATTTTTAGTAAACCGTTTACTCTTAGTACCTCAGTGAAAACGCGCGTATTATTATTTAACTTACGAGTTACGAGTGTAGGATATATTTATATATAAATGGTATAATCCATCTCAGTAAAGGCGACTTATATGCTTATATAGCCGATCATCGGCTGCCGATGACTTATTTACTCGTCATAATAGCTAATATATAGAGAAAGTATTAGCCATTAAGTAAGAGTTATAAATTGTAGGTAATGTATGACTTTCATGTGGCGTTATTAGTAGTAGTAAAATTAACATTACCAACTTTCGGGCTGTTATCGCTGTTGGGTTGTCTCTCGCCAGTCGCCACCAAGTTTATATATAATATTAAGCTTGTATAATACGATTACAGATGACTAGATAAAGTAAGGTCCTGGGTTAATTTAAAATTGTATCTATTCTCGTAACGATAGAAGGCCAATTGTGAATCAATACGTATTTTATTCATTTTTATCCAATACAATTTTGAATATTATTGAAGTAATTATGTGCTTATTATGTGGTATTATCTATATAATATATTAGAGGTGGCCAACATGAATATTTGAGCGAGTCATATATGGATAATAAATTACAATATGATATCAAAAGCCAAAATTATATGTAGGTAAATTTTATATAATTTTAAAAATTTTTATCAACAAAAATTCATAATAATAATAAACGAATTTTGATTTTAAAAATAAAACGTGATCCTATAACACGAACCGCATGTTGTGTGTACCTATACCTAGTTAGGTTTATACATGGAGGAATCGAAAACGGTGATCATTCTTAACCGTATAAACAATTTATACATTTATATAATAAACCACCTACACAGTATCGTTTTTGGGTTTAATCATAACATTATGATGTATTTTCTCTCTCTATACGCGTAACCTACACCATACATACTACATATTTTACGATACACTCACGCGTATTATAGTAATATAAAATAATACGAGTGAAAAATATTTCGTCGTCGTTGCGGGTAGTGATGGTGGCGGTGGCGGTGGCGGCGGTGTATACGCGTTAAAAAGCGGCACTATTAAAAATCAATAAATATCGTTCGGGTTGCTGTCAGCGGTAGAGAGGCTGTAAATCATCGTACGCGAGCATCTGTCACCGTTTGCCGGGCCGACCGGACAATCGTTTTTATATGTGTGCGTATATTATAATATATATTTTTAGTTGGCGGCCACACGGTTTGTATGTGCGCAGGAACGACGTACCAATGCTGTACACCATATCTACGGGTATATGGATCTTTGTATGTGAACGATAACAATAAACGGTTTTTTCTCTTACATATAATACGATTTAATATAATATAATATAATATAACACGAGGTACCAGCTATATACTCACTAGGCATGCGCAATAAGCATAATATGTATACGGCACAAGTGTGCAAACTCGGTGTTTCGGAAGAAATCACGCCCTGCAGCAAATCATCCGTACACTGCGGTGTGTGTGACGATGACACGGTATAATTTATTAATGTACAAATATCGCGATTAAATGTATAATAATACTTAGTACGAACATGCTATTGCTATATGCCTAATGCCTATACAGTTGATCCTGCACGACGTTTACTGGCAGTGACTTAAAATTTAATGCTCCTATATTTTTACTCCGTGTACAAATTTTTGTTAATTTTTATTTATTACTCATTGTTACATGTTTGATGGAATTTGCTGGAACATTTAATATATTTTTTTAAAACATATAACTTACACCTCAATATAGATAAGGTTCTCATAAAACCAAGTAGGTACCTATATGTTAATTTTCCAAGGTAAAACCAATGGAACTTTTATTTTTATTTAATAATAATATATACATAAAGTTAATACTCACTACTCAGTACTATAGTATACTATATAGGAATATAGGCTATATAATATACTCATATACAGTCATACTATCGTATAAATCTATCATACCTAATTATTGATTAATAATTACCTATATATATTTGTAATTTAAGTTTTAAAACAATAGTACCGATGTGCGTGAAATTAAACATATTTCATACATACGTGTTTAACAAATTAATAAATAATACATTTTTATATATATATATAAAATAGCAATAAATATTTAATAGAAAATATACTTAAATGTTTAAAATACTACAATATAATTCATTTTTATTATTTGTCTGACTTTAAATTGACATTTAGTTAAATGCCTAGTAATTTTATTAAATGACTAGGCGGATAGTGAAATTGCATTAAAATTAAAATTAAAATTCTTTGACTATAATATGCCTACGACATTTAGATCAACCAATTTCAGAATTTCGACGATGTGTATATTTTATAGTAAATACATTATACTTTACTATCTCTGTATAATTTGTACAATAATAATAATAATAATAATTATTATTATACGTATATTTCACACGTCTTATTAATACTTATTAGCAGTACGATAGAGAGCATATGATTCGCTGTAAATACCTACTGCACGTTTATATAGCATACATAATAATATGTTACAGTGTATATGTTGCGGGGACTTGTTACGTTTTCGAGCAGAAATTCCGCTCGTACAATATCATACCGGTCACACACGATTTCAACGCCACCGCCGAGACTCGCGAATTTACCAAGAAAGTAACATAATATTATTACGATGGAAAAAATCAATTAATTAGACACGACACGTAGGTACCTTTAAGCATGTATTGTTTTTCCCACCGTATACGCTGCTTTTGTACAGAGGTCTTTTACTGTACGAGGTAATAAGCAAGCATGCAGACACAATAATAAATATTATTGTTATTATGATTACAATAGTCGAACACGTAAACGGTAATAGGCGAGCCAGCTCGTTTTCAGATCGCTAATCGTCCGTGTGCTTGTAACTACGAAGGTATAGTGTGTTGTTGTACTTGTATAATAGGTGTACACGCGCGTATAATATAATATGTATAAATACTAATTATCCAGCCGTTGGAATGCGTGCGCATTATAATAATCACAATAAAAATGGTACTTATCGTCATAATATAATTTATATATATATTATATAATATATTTTATACAAGATTTATATACGATACCTCACGAGTATCTTACGCATAACACGTTACGTATTATGATTACGCAGCAGCTCGAGAATAACGGAGTGTCTTCATTTTTAAATCGTATAAATTTCAAACAAATTAAGGTGTAAATATAATATTCGCTTTCAAGTGTCCATCGACTTTTAAAATTATATAAATATATGAAAAAATCAGAAACACATTAATTATTGAAGAATTTAGTTCGAAGACAATATTTTTTTTTTAGGTTTACCATCCACACGTTTCTTTATTCGTGTCAGGGATCTAATCAAGGGACAAGAGATGAATCCTAAAAAAAAAGTTTTATATAGGTATATCTGTATACGTGTACCTCTGTGCATATGAATATAATATATAATATATACTTTATACGAATAGTGCGAGTAGTAAAGGTATACGCAGAGTTGCTGCAAACCGCAATCGAATAACAATAAAATTCACAGGCGCGATGACGTGCGGCTGTTGTGTGCCAAAGATCGCAATCGTCGCCATATTATATATTATATTATATTATATGATATTAATATATATATATATATATATACGCTCATACATCGTTTCTACGATTTATCGATCCAATTAGCCACGCGCTGTCATACAGAGTAACTTTCTTGTCGTCTTCTCATGGGCTTCTCCTCCCGCTCGTCGCGGCCGTCCGGTCGGTCGCAGTCTGAATATTAACGTACATTTACAAGACGGTCGTGTATCATCTACCTACGACTAAATACATTGGGCCCCGACCTTACAACAATAATATATACTTAATATGTTGTGCACAATATATAATAATATAATAACAATAACATATACCTAAATTATTCGTATAATCGTTTCGTGTATCTCTCCACTATGTATGTACCGTCAGCCTGGCATGGACCGTGGCCATTAATTTCTGTACACGTTATTTGTTCAAACGACGAAAATTCAAAATCGAATGTATTATCGTTATAATATATTACGCATGGACAAAATCAGCCTTAAATCCGATCCTACCTATAAAATATTATACGCAACATAATAAGTATATAGGTAAAATAAATAATATTACTTTGTTCTGTAAAAAAAAAAAAACATTCTGTTGTGATTTTATTATTAGGTACCTTTGTTATATCCGCTAAACGAAATTTTTTTTTTATCGACGACGACACTCTTAAATAAATCAATAATATATAATATAATACAATAAAATCATATCGACTGCTTTTATAGTTATAAATAGTTAAATTTATTTTTCTACATATAATTATCGGTCGATCCCTTGTCATACCTATACATATAATATATAAGAATGAGGTAGATATATTATAATGCGTTTATTT
>VUJU01004914.1:0-16137 GCA_009835225.1 Aphis craccivora
GCAAACGAGTCATCGATATCTAGGTAAAAAATGTAGATTGTGCGCAAACGAGTTGCACCGCTAATAATAATACTATCCGCTGTATTTCTATAGGAGCACATACCACGAGAGGCCTAAAAAGTTTTCCTCATTTTATTCATTCAAACTACTATCCGCTCTATAGCCACAATTTGAGTAATCAATAATATAAATACAATTTTATTCCACCATCTGAAGTATGAGAATTTTATCTATAGCCAAGCGTGGAGTTTTTTGATATCTATATTATTACTATTTAAAAATATGGGGTTAAAAACTACATTTTCAAAATTTTGATATATAAAAAAAAAAATGTTTAAAAAGTTTAAAAAAACAAAAACTCAACGCTCGGACCTTGTAAATATTTTCTTCTTTCATAATCCGTAACAATTTTGTTTCTACAATTAATACAAAGGAATCTGTAAGCATAGAACCTAAACGTGTTTTATTACATTTAAAATGGGTGTGTAGCGTCCTCTAAATTGAAATGTAAAACAATATGACCAATTAAATTATTTTAAATACTGTTAAATTTAAACTGATAAATCAAGTAATATTTCTAAACAATTGAATAAAGTGAAATCAACTAGTATAATTGTATGTATTTTATGAGAAAATCACACGAAAACCACCAAAGAAAATAATTTTGTGTACTTACTCAAGATTCAAATCAAATATTTTTGGCGGCGTATCATAAAATTCTTTAATTTGTGATAATAGTTATCTAAAAACTGATATGAACACGGTGTATAGTTTTCTGTGATATAAACGATAGTCGGTACACGGTATCTCTATTCTCTTTAGTCTTTTCTAATTTTCTATGCTTGGTGTTCACTATTCTGGACTCCGGTTGTCATTAAAAATATTGGAGATTGCTAACTTGTAATTAAAGAGACTTCCGAAAGGCTTGAGGATTTAATAATAATCAATAACCATCATCATTGATTATAAAACAATTAAACATTTTTAATTTATTATCTACTGACTATTATATATTTAAACATTATCTATCGTGTAGTGTGCTCCTACATTATTATCTATTGTTTTTTATGAATATGTATAATTTAAACTAAAAATGAAAAATATGATTTCCAAACTTATATTTATCGTCTTATTCTCTTCATTTTTATTTACTGTGAACGGGTTATACGAAGATCAAGCTGGAAAATTTGATTGGTAAGTACTATTCATGGTGTACTTAACTACCATACTAATTCATTTGTTCAAACCGTTGTAAATAAAAGCACACCAGGATGCTTGCACCTTGAAATTCATTAATCCAATGCGCTTTCATTCTACACTAGTTTGGAACAACAAATTTTTTATACAACTATTAAAACCGCTGTATTATTAAAATTCTTTTCAAAAATTAAATTTTTTTCTAGTATTCTATTTATCATTCTAAGTGTCAAAATTATTTTTTTTCTACCAGTACAACATTCTAAACAAAAATCATATACTTAACTCCAAAGCTTACAAACAAAAATTAATTTAATTAATCAATCCAAGTTATTAAATTAATATTATATTTTTATGTACCATTTAAGACAGAGGTTCCCAACCAGGGTGCTTCAAAATTATTTGAGATATATTTTTTTAGAAAAAACTATTTCAACTATTTGAACACAAATAAAAGATTTATGTGAAAAAAACCCCAAACGTCACATTAGTTCCATAAATTACCTAATTTTTAATTAATTTTGATAATCAAAAATATATAATAATTAATAATTAAATATAAAAATGTATAGTTGATGTTCAATGTAATAATTTGTTTTGTAAAATAAATATGTCTATATACCTACTACTTTAGTTTATACTTGGCATTTAACTAAATAAAACCAAAGTTACAAAATATAAATATAAATACACAATATATTACTATTGCATACTTAGTATAGAGTATAGGCCCATAGGGTGCCTCCAAATTTTTTTAAAATAAATAAGGGTGTTGACGTGTCATAAGTCAAAAATGGTTTTGAACCGCTGAGGTATAAACATCTGTTTTTTAAAAAAGAACCCTTTTCTACAATAAATTATTTAACTAATATTTTTTCTGAATATTTAGATTTTTCAAAATCATAACTCGAATGAATAGTTATTGAGCTATTTAATTTTATGTATTAAGGACATAGAGGATATAGTTGCATAGTTATGTGTTAGGATGATATGAAATATATAATAGTTTGACAATTTATTACTATAAAACTTTTAACACTTATAATTTGTTAAAACTAAAAATGGTCAAAGTATGATAAATACTAGATCAAATATTATGCATATAAACTAAAAAGTATATTTTTGTAAAGCCATTTTTAAGAACTATTATCCTTGGTATTTCAAAAAAATGATCAACTAAATAATTTATACTAAAAAAGAGGGGTTCTCATTTGAAAAATAGAAGTGTATACTCCTTAAGTAGTATAACAATTTTCAGCAATTTGAAAATATAGTCATTAAATTTACTTAAAAATCTCAAAACTCAAAATTTAAATAAATTTGTTATCAAATAAAAAAATGTAGGTGAGCATGCTTAGTGAATCACTTTATATATTAATTGTAATAAGTAGTTATATTTATTAGTACATATTTACCTGTTCATCAATTTATAGTTTTTCTTTAATTATTTATTAAATATTATTATATTATCAATCATTATTTTTATTTAACTATTTAATAATTTTATATTATTGAAGTGCTTCTTAATGTACTTAAACACAATTATAATTACTAATATAAACATAATTTTCAGGAAACAAAATTATGTTGGTGAAGTTAAATTTTCATCAATTGATGTTGACGTAACAACAAAAAGGTTATATGTCGCAACTAAGAAAAATGTTGTTGCTTCGTTAGCTATAGACACTGGTAAGTAATAAATAAATTATTTGTAAATGTTTCTTAATATGGTCTAATTACATTTAGGTGATATTATTTGGAGACAAATTTTGGAAAAAGGCCCCGAAGGTAGTATTGAACTAATACATCCGACCAAATCTAAAATCATTACAGTTAGTGGAGTTGATATAGTCAAAGTGAGAGGATGGGATGTCAAAGATGGATATTTACATTTTGAATGGAGTACAGAGACTAGTAACGTCCTGTATTTATTTGTTTTTAATGGACTTCTCCATAATGTATATTCATCAAATAATTTAATAGCTGTTGATACCTACCATCTAGAAACAGGTGTTAAAGGAAAAGCTACTTATACTTTCCCAGCACATTGGTTTAGTGGTTCTGATCGGTACTGTAATATATTTATGTGTTATGTATTATATATTATATATGATTGTATTTTAAATATTTTTAGTTGTGAATTATCCTCTGGAAGTCTAGCCTGTTTTGATGTAGCTGGAAAATTAAATATTGGATCATTAATAAAATCTAACAATGATCGTCTAAGTCTTGATATAATCGGAGACAAAATTGAGGCTATCCCTGGAAGCCCAATACCTGCATTTATTGTTACAAATAAAAATGTAGAAAAATTAGTTTATGTCAAAGAGAATACAATTCATGTACGATCTTTAACAAAAAGATCATCATCATTTATATATACATACATGGCTGACAGGCATATTTTATTACAAATTTCTTCACCTATGCAAGTATGTATTATATAATTTATGCAATTTTGTATAGATATTTCATATAATTAACAACCATGTTAAAGATTTTTTTTTAATTATAAATTAATTAATAATAGTTATATTCAGACTTTTTCTTAAGAGGAAGCCAACACTCACTTACTTGTGCTGTCTCCGTCTTACATACATACAACATTGCAAATTTTCATTCAGCAAAGTCAATTTTATGCTGTTAGCTTTAATAATAGAGTAAATTTACCTATTATTAAACCCAATGGTATGAATATCATCTAGGCAATCTCATAGACATTTATTAATATTTTAATTTTGAAGTGAGTTACAAGCAATTTAAAGTTAAAATATTTTACATATCTATACCTCATTTGAAAATTAAAATATCAATAAAAGCCTATTAGATGTCCTAAATAATATTATTATCTTTAAGTTTGTTAATAGGTAAATTAACTCTTATTATTAAAGCTAACAGCATAAAATTGATTCCGCTAAACGAAAATTTGCTATGTTGTATGTATGTAAGACAGAGACTACACATGCGGGTGTGACGTTCTCTAAAAAAATATAATAAGAAAATGTATTACATTATTTTATCAGTGTTTGCTTAATACTTAATTAAAATTATCACAATCTGTTAAAAAATTAAAATTATATTTTACAGCCTCTTCTAATATTAGTTTTAGTGGCTATTCACAATATAACTTTTGTTTTCTTATTTAAGATTTTTAATTATTAATTTTTGTGTAATTAGTAAAAGTTTCAAAAGATATTAAGTAGCAAAATTCTTTATTTATTTTCATATTTCTTTGTACTTACTAATATTTTTTACAAAAAAAATCTTTTTATATTATTATTAATAATATTTTTAGGATACTGTTGTAACAGAAGGATCAATATTGGAGGATTCTACTGTTATTGAAAGTTTGTCATCAAAGGAGTCAAAGAGTACTTTAAAAATTTCTAATCCAAGAATATCTTCAGCATTTTGTGGTCGTAGTAAAGCAAATACAGTTAACTGTGTCGCTTTAGTTTCAACACACGATCAATCATTAATGCTTCTTAAAATTCCAGGTAATTCAATTGTTCTATTATTATTATGTAATACCTATAACAAATAATGTTTCATATATATCATATAAGATATGATTTATTTTACTATAAACGAATAATAATATCCATGATATCTCCGTATACCAGATACGAGTTTATAGCTCAGTTGGCGTACGTATCAGCACTATCAGCTATTATTATTGTATGTAATTTATGTATACCATAGGTAGATTAGGGACAGATCGGCTCAGGGGAATTGAATATCTAGCAATCACTATATTTTTTATTAAACAGACTTGTATTAACAATACAACTTCTTTACAACATTGGTCTCTACAATTTTTAAAATCAGTTACACAACTAATTTAACTTATCTCTGTAAATTAACGTATTCTTGATGATTGGTAGAAATTTGGGGAAAGTTTGGAAACTAAGGCTCTTTAACACATTACCTTACCTAATCTACCAATATAGCCTAAGCCTGGGTTACAACATAGCGGTTGAACCCCTCAACAAATTCAAATTTTTTGATTTTAAATGCAACCGCCTGATACGCGTTCACACATATGCGGTTCGCGTTGGACCATGACATGTCACAGTTCAACCGCTATGTATGGTTCCGGTCTAAGTAATAGCAGCTATATATAGGTATGTAAAGTGAAAAAACTGAATTACTTTATGTTATCCAACTAATTTTTATTCGTTTATTGAACTAATAACTAACAAGAACATAAATAGTTACTTAACAACAAGCTTTACAAAAACGTTTAATTTACCCCATAAATATTGTAACTACCAAATATAGCAATAATAATATATATTAATGTATTATTAATAATACATAAATAATATAATTTTCACCAACCCAAAAAGATAAATCTCACCAACTCTCATTGGCCATTGCCGCCTTTGATATATATTATAATTTATCAAACCATTAATCTAAAATTCGGTTATTAATTTTCATGATAACTTTGATAAATTTAAGTAAGTAATTAAAAATAGGTCCAGAACACTAAGGATAATAGTTTATATTTAGTTAAAAATTATATTTTTCTTTGTTTTTTAAACAATATGCTGTTTTTTGCTTAGCATTTTTTGCAGGTTAAAAATATTAAATAAAATCATCCTAATTTTAACGAAAAATAAATTATTGACTCACTGGACAATAACAGTAACTGGTCTTACTGATTATCTACTAAATTATATTTATTCTTTAGAGGATACATCAATATATTATTTTCCTATCTTCATATGTATAAATTAATTAAAACTCCCATATTCCACTCATTATGATAACATTGTTTAAAAATTATAGTTTTATAAAAAATAATTATAAAGTTTGCAATTTTTTAAATTTTTATTTTGAGAAAGTTTACAAGTATGAAATAATTAAGAATTTATAAAAATTAAATACTCCAATACTCATAACTTATCTTACAAATCTTCCAAAATAATACAGACCATTCTTTCTAATTCTTGTGTTATAATAGGTAGTTATATCTTAAATTCAATATTGTTATCACAATAAATAAAGTACAAAAAAAAGTGTTTACTATATTTTGAAAATTTCTTTAGTTTTTGTTTTGGTTTTTCCAATTATAAAAAAGTTTTGGAATTTTTTAATTTTGGCCATTCTAAGTTACAAACTAGATCCAGTTCACTATTCAAAAACATCTGCCAATAGTAAATTGAAGTATATTATCGATTGCTAATAGTGTATACTGACAACAAAATTCACACATAATAACTGTAAAATCAATATACTCATTGCTCCACTCAGAATCTAAAATACATTTGACTGTATACTTTATTTTTAATTTTATTATAAAATAATATAAACAAAATATTATAACATAAAATATGCACATTAATTAGGTTCAATAAAATGGCATAGAGAAGAATCTTTAACTAATATTATAAATGTAGAACTGGTAGATTTACCAGTTTCTGATATTGAAGCAGCTATTGAAAAGGAATTTGGAAACAAAGAATGTAAGTAATTTATACTTAGTCTAAATAATATAAAGTCATAATGAAAATTAATATACAAGTTATGTTTAAACATATTTATAAATGTTTGTGCTCAAGCATTTTTGGATCACAGTGTATCAAGTGAGTTATGAGTGATATAAAGGTTTTATACTTTGTAGTGTTGTAAAAGTTTGAATTTTTGTGTTCAAATATAATTGTTTTTTTTCTTTTAGTTTTTGTTATTTTTTACATTTATTCTATATAATTACATTATTTTTTGGTAAAAAAAAAAATGTTAATTATTGTATTTTATGTAGCTGGCGCTTTTAGTATGTTTGTTCGTCGTTTGTTCAGTCAATTACAACAATTACGCACTCTATTTGAAACTGTTTTGGGAATTATAGAAACCCCATCTGAAATAACAGGAACCAAAAGTAATCTAGTCCGGGATCAGTTTGGTTTACATAAAATTATTGTGGCTGTTACTAGTGCAGGAAAAGTAATTAAACTATGAAATACTTTAGTGTATAATAATAATAACAATAATCAAACGAATATTTTTTTCTAATGTTTTAGATATTTGGTATTGATAATTTAAATGGTGAAATACTATGGACTGTTTTGTTGTGTGGTATTGGAACATTTTATGAAAACAAGGTTAATGGATTACCATCAGCTCCTATGCATTTGCAAAGAAATTCAAAGCATTTATCATATTCACCAATGTGTACATTGTTGTTAAAAAGCGAAGTAATTATTTGTTATAATAGATATTACATAAAATAATTTTTAATTTTATTATTATTTTAGGATTCAGAAAATACAGTTTTGTTTACATTTAATCCCATTAATGGTGAATCCAAAAGTATGTAACTTAACTGTCAATTTTACGTTATTAACATTATTTATTCTTCATTAAAATTGTAATTTTGTTAATTCTTGATACTTGTTTTGGTTAATTTAGATGGTGTTACAAAACTTCCATATAGGGTTGTACAAGCTGTTCCTCTTCCAATTTTGAATATTGAATCGGTCCGTAGTCTAATATTGTTTGACAGCTCCAATTCTCCTCATCTTTATCCTGCTGATATACCATTATCTTCAAAACCACCCCCTATTTACATATATATTGCTAACCCTACAAATGGCTTATTGCAAGGATTTACCGTTGATGTACCAATTTCCGGAAAGGTTAAACATTTCAGTAATACTTTTAGAAAATTCAAATTATTTATATTCATTTATTCTTAGGAGTTTTCTGCTAAAGAAGTTTGGAAAACACAATTTAATAAACCTACTCAAATTATAGCAATTGGCTCACGAGATGCTATGGAACATGTACATTCTCAGGGTAGAGTTCTAAGTGACAGAAGTGTGTTATACAAATATATTAATCCTAATATGGTGGCTATTTTGACATTGGCTCCTGATACAACACATAAAAGTATGTTAAATGTGTAAAAACTATATTGTCTTTATATTAACTTGGTTGATTTTAGGTGTTTTGACGTTGCATTTGTTGGATGCTGTTAGTGGTATAATTATTTACTCAGTTGTTCATAAACGAGCTACTTATCCTATACATTTAGTTCATTCTGAAAATTGGCTGTTATGTTCTTATTACAATGACAAAACTAGAAGAACTGAAATAGCGTCTTATGAGCTGTATGATGGGAATCAACTTTCAAATTCTACAGGTATCATGAAATACTTTTTAATTTTATAATTTAACTGTAATTTATTTAATTTTATGTATGTATTTCAGATTTTTCTTCTGTTGGAGGTAGTTTAATCCCTCCAATTGTAGAAAAGCAAGCTTACATTCTTCCTGGATTTTTACAAGCCATGAAACCAACTATCACTGAAAAAGGAATTACAAGCAAACATATATTAAGTGAGTTATATTGCTTTAATTTTTGCCATTGATTATAGATCTTAGTATTTATAGTTAGCCTATACTATAATCAAAAATAATGATAACATTTTCAGTGGCTACTACAACTGGTCATTTATTAGAAGTTCCTTGGGCATTTTTAGACCCTCGTAGACCATTAGGTGAACCTAAAGAAGAAGGAGCGATACCGTATATCCCTGAACTTCCAATGCTATCTGAATCTATGATCAATTATAACAAAAGTCTTATGCGAGTTGATGGCATATATACTACACCTAGCAGTCTAGAATCTACATGCTTAGTATTTGTTTATGGATTAGGTAATTTTATTGCTGTTATTATTTTTAGATATTATTATTTTTTATAATATTTTATGCTATTCATTTAAATACTTACAATTTATTTTTTAGATCTATTTTATACAAGAGTTGCGCCTTCAAAAACGTTCGATGTACTGAAAGAAGATTTTGATTATTTAGTAATAATTATTGTTACCACAATTCTTTTAGTAAGTGCTTATGTAACGAAAAATCTTGCCTCACAAAAAGCATTAAAACAAGCATGGAAATAAATCAATACAAAAATATAACCACTTAATGGTCTGAAAGTTCATCAAATTACAAATCTTGATAATATAAAAAATATTAATTTAAATTTTTCATAATATTAAGGGATTTTGTTATTGTATTTGTTTTTCTTTTTTTTTCTGTAAAAACTTAATTTATTGTATAATATTAATGTTCAATTATAATAAATTAAATTGTGGATTTAAAAAAATTGGTATGTATGTTTTTTGTGTGACCTTACGTTCTTTAAAAAAATATTTTCTTTGGATATTTTTTCTGATTTTATTGTACAAATTTATGATGTTTTAAAAATCATACCTTTTTTTAAATTAAAAAATATGTATAAGCTTCAACAGCAGAGGTCATTAGCTTATCTTATAATATTTTACTTAATTATACAAACAATTAGATAATAATGAAAAAGAAACTTTTAACATTTTATTAATTTTAAATCTATTTCTCTATTTCAATACTCTGAAGAAATGAGATGAAATTTTTTGATTGGCAATAATGTGGAAAAATTCTCTGGTACATTGGGCTATTAGGACTATTATTCTATCTTGTTCATTAGATTTAAATCCCATCGTTTTATGTTTTACCATCAGTAATCAGTATCATCGGACCACTCTACCTAAAGTTTATTTTGTATGATTTGTTTTTGTATAAGTTGTTGTAGACTCTTAGACCTTAGTTGATTTATTATCTTTTCTATTTCTTAGATGTTTTAAACTTTAGACAGGGATTTATATTTTATTATTTTTTTTCATAGTTTTGTATTTTAATTTGACCACTAATTTTATAAAATTTGTTGAGATAATTTGTTTTTATTATATTGTATTTTAATTTGGGAACGTCAAATATCTACCACTTTGTTTTTAGTGAGTTGGTCAACTAAACTTTTTTCCTCATTTTCCAGATAAAGTGATCAATGATCATTCTTGTTTTTTTCTTTTTAATATTGAACTTAATTTATTATGTTGTTGGTATGGAAAGTATTTTGAATACTTTAATAGTGCCCAGTAAATTTGTTTTAAGTTATAACAAAGTTATATTATGTTAAAACTTATATGTATATTAAAAATAGTTTATTTTTAAAAACACTTACAATGGTTATGACTTCAGCCACATAGATTGATAATTTTCTTGCATTTAATGTGCTTTTAGTTTTTATTTTGTTAATATCCACAACTTGTTTCATTTTTAGAAACATTAGTATATATTATTTCATTGCAAAAAAAAAATTTTCTTTTCAAATTTACAGTATAAATTTTTGAAATTTTTCAAACTAATAGAGAGTTTATTAAATTCTATAATGTTATAATTTTTGTATAGTGATAATCTATTTAAAGGGGTCTGGTATTAATATCTCAGTGTTAATTCTTATTAATCTAGCGGAAAACTTAAGTGTGATTTGAATTCTTTGGGTCCTGAGAAGATTAGGTTATAACTGGTTTGGCTACAAAAACCTATTGTATTAATGATATAGAAAATGGTATGTCATGTATGAACTAAATAACAATAGAAAGTTTTAAAGACTACAGGGATAACTAAACAGTTGCATACCTTATTAGTATTAAAGCTATAAATTAATTAAATAGTAAATCGTAAAACTCATAGTCATAAACATAATCCATGTATAATAAGGACAAGGTAAGGGTAGGTAACTACAAATTAAATTTATTCATGTATTTACTATGTACAGACAATAGCACTTTTAATAAAAATATGTAGCTACCCTTTTTTGACTTACTCATTGTCAATCAAATAGGTACCTACTTGAGTAAGCTAGTGTTTTGTCACAAGTTTATATATACAAATTTTACTCTTGCTATATCTAATACCTTTATAACCAAACATGTCCTTGGCATAACAATGAATTAGTGTTGCAACTAAAGGGATAGACTCTAGATCTAAACCATTCTACCATTCTCTCTAGAGTGTATCAAATCATAAAATTGGTAAAAAATCAAAATTTCAATTGTTTTAATTGTATTACCTATTTTATTGATACCTAAGAAATAGTTGTAGATACAGGTATTTAGTTTTGTAATTTATATAAAAACAAATCTTAGTAATATTTTTGATCTTAAACTGGTTTATAAATATTTTTGTGTAAAACGATAATACACTCTATATACCTACACTCTACAGTCGTTGCCACTACTTGCCAGATAAATTGAGGCGGCGGCGGCGGCGCTTTTCAGTAAGTGTAGCCCAAACTAGTCGCTGTAAGTGTTGTGCAAAGGTCACGCAGACGTAGTTGGCTATGACGCGTGCAGTCACCAGTTCGAACCCGGCTCAGTGCAAAAAATGTTCTGCAGAATTTTCTGTACTCTCTCTCCCGTTCTTATTTATATAATTTTACAATTTTTGTTTTTTGTTCTTAAACAAAAGATTATTATTAGAATATATTTTGATATTAAATTAATATTGTAAAATAATTTTTGTAACAATTGTTGGTTTATTGATGTATTTTCGATAATAATATTGAAATACGGAGAACCACTGGTTTTCCATTATCGCACCGCCGTCGTCTCAATTTATCTGGCAAGTGGCAACGTCTGTAATACATTTGTAATTTGTGGTCTATCACTCTCTTCACAGGATCACACACCTTACATAATACTAATCGTGAATTTATGATACTATTGATACAGCGACGAATAATCCAAAATCCAAAAATATTTAGAATAATCGTCCATAATTTTATTGAATAAATTTGCCATCTTATTGACACCAATTATCTTGTATACTTTTTTAGATTAGTGTCATCGAATAAGTTCAAATGTGTTAAGAAGTATACTAAATGACGCAAAATATTCAAATATTTTTGTCATGATTTACAAAAACGATTAGGTATTTGATAAAATTTCTATGATAAAAATAAATTACCTTTTATCGACATATTTTCTACATTTTACATTACCAATTAAAATTAAATATTACTCATTATTCTTATTTTTTAGATTCTAAACAAAATTACTAATGTATTGATTTTACATTGATTTTTTTTTTTTTGTATCTGTGTACAGCATATCTAGTCGAAATAATGCTTCAATTTCAAACTTCGGGGGTGGTTTCCGATGGCAAAATGAATATTTTTGTTTCATTATAGAGGTCAAAAGTAAATATTTCCCAACACTTTACAAAAAAATCAAGAAAAACAAAAAAACAGTAACCGAAAACTAATTTTCGATCAAATCGATTTTTTATATGGTTATAACTCAAAAACTTATCACTGTAAATTCTTGAAATTTTCATTACATGTTTATATAAGCGTTATCTATATACAGTTAAATTTTCTAAATATTTTAACTTTGTTTGAGCTATTTAAAGACAACTGAAATTTTCGACTTTTCTGAGAATTTTTTTTGAAGTGTAGATAAAAAAAATTTAGGTGCCCAAAATAACTTGAAAATTTAGTACAAGGTTCGTTATAAGTTATTCTTATTGTAGTTAAAAAAAAATTAAAAATCATTACTCACGTTTTTTTTTTTTACAAGCGTTTATATTTCACATTTTTACAAAATATTTCAAAATAGCGTAAATTTGCAAGTAATTTTGTAGTTAAAAAATCATAAAAAAATTTGTGTTTATATCTAAGGTTACTTTTGCCTTAAATATATACACGCTCAACCACTTCCTCATAATATTTGACTTTTTAACTTTTATATCTTCCAAATTGTTAAATTACTTCTAACGATTAAATATGCAAACTAATTAACTTGAGTTCTAGGCTTTCAATCCTCACAAACGTTATTTGTAGTGTGCTTCAGTGTTTGAATATTTGTGTATAATAGATTATAGATACCACGGGCGTGCTCACGGGAGGATGAGGGTGTCATCCAAACATGCACTTTTTTCTTATGGTTTTCTACATTTCTTGTCTATGACAATCAATAAAACAAAATACAGTTCATCTCCTCATCCCCCCCATTGGAAAAAACTTAACACGCCCCTGATAGATACATTATATTATTATTGTGTTTTTTTACTTAATTTGTATCCATTATTTGTTTTTATACATATTTTAACTGTCCGTTCTGATTTGATAGAATTATAAATTATAATTAAAAGGAACGTAAAATCAAACTTATAATATTCAATTCCACTCTAACTACTGATATAACTTTATGAGGCACTTTATACCAACCTATATTGGTTGAAATAATAAGCCCAAAGCACTCTCTGAGACCAGTTTCAAAGAATCTATTACCTATTAAAACTTTTATTGAAATCGATTCAACAGTTTATGAGACAAGCTCGTTCAAGAATACACTCTTCATCAGTGGCGTATTTGCTGGGTTACCCCCCGTCCAGACCCCCCATTAGCTCCATAAATACGCAACTCAACGTCTAATTTGACGAAGTAATCTTTTAATTATTTTGGAAAATATTTAATATCTACTATATAACAATATGACTGATTTGTACTGTATTTTTAATTTTATTATTATTTAGACGAGGCTAAATGGACTATCTATGATATCTATTAATCGGGACATACATCTCGGTGCTTAAACTGCAACAGTGCTTAACTTAGTATTTATTTTAAAGTTTTTTAGTAGACATAAAAAACACATTTTCAATGATTTACTCCCACTAAAATGTAACTTGAAACATTTTTATTTGATGTAATTTGCATTAAAAAATTTTTAAAACACTAAAATTCAATGTTTTTTGAATATTTAGTATATTACATGACACATGAGATAACCTACCTACGCTTTATTTGACACTGTCACATTAATGTATCTGAGATAGGACTTTTTACCTAATTGGTAATAAACCATTATTTTAACATACTGTTATAATTATAATTTTATTATAAGTTGTAATGTACCTATTAAATTACGTTTTATGTATAAAATATGTTTAATAATGTAATTTTTAATTTGACCGTGATCATAGTTTAAAATAACTATGCCATAATAAACCTAAAAGCTGAATTTAACAGGATAATATTACAACTACAAGACCAAATAAAATATTATAAATCACTTTGTAGTTCCATTTTATTTTCTTATGGTTGATTCTCTCAACTTTTTAGTACATTTTATAAAATAGAATTATTCTATATTATGTTAATGAAATTATCAATGAAATTGCATCAAGTCTTAGAAAATTGGAATTTGTAATATAAATGTTGTTTTATATGATTAAAAATAAATAATTAATATCAAAATGGATTTTTGTTAATTGATTGTAATAAATTGAATATTTATATAAAAATATGGTAAATTTATTTAATAAAAAGTAATTGGGGGGGTATAGGGGGGGCCCACAGATCTGTATTATGAAAATTTTCAGGACCCTCCCCATGACAAATTCCTAAATACGCCACTGCTCTTCATCTTTATAATATATTATAATATAAATTCATAAAAAAATTAAACTATAAACACTTGGATAAGTCCTAAACTTTAATCGAACAAATGTGCATTCATTTTAGTTTCATGAAATATGTTAGACCATTGAATCATTAATCGACAATGTAGGGATCCCATATTTTGTCTGCGAGTATTTATGTAAAAAACTAGAAAAAAACTTAAATTAGAGCCCTTGTATGACTTCATTAAAATTTAAAAGTGACTCTGGGGCCACTTGTATAACTAGTTGCGATCGAGTACTTACTGATTATTACCTATATATGGCCTATAATCTATAATGGCCATAGGTTAAATATAGTTAAATGTTGTGCAACGAAGCAAGCCTGACAAAATAGATCAAAATTCAAAACATCTATTTTGTCATGTGGTGCAGCAAGCAACGAATAGTAATGTATTCTAATGTGGTCGTTTACAGCGGACAACGTTCAACGTGGCACGTATAATATGATTATGGTTGACACACGTGTACAAGAAATCGGAAACCCGTTTTCCGGGTAGGTACCTATTTTAAGAACGCAGGGTCATAGCGGCGTAGTCATATTCAATATTCATATTCATGTCAATAATAGTATGAATCCAACAAGGCACAAGGTCGCGAGGGCGTATATTTAATATGTATATAGGTACCTTAATAGTTAATACTTGCACTGTCCGGGTTTAACCTGTAGTGAACACTCTTCTCAACATAATATTATTTTGTGAAAACGTATAGTTTACGGTTTCATTTTATATACTTATTAGTAAATAACCTAATACAGTCAGTAAAACTTTATAAATATAATAAACAAATAATTATACAGTTAACTACCGAGTATAAATTATAAAGTGCGATTTCGCAAACTATATAATATTATACCTATACCCAAATTTTTGTAAAAGGTTGTACCTTAAGAGGGCGTAACACCCGCATGTGTTGTCTCAGTCTTACAAGTGCGTAAGCAAATCCTATAGCAAATTTTCGCTTAGCAGATCACTTTTAGCTCCAAAAAATTAGAGTAAATCGACTTATTATGAAACTTAATGGTAAGAACATTATTAGTGTTTGTATGTTGGTTTTTACGATTATTCTGTATTTAGTTTTTAAGCGAGTTCACATACTTACGTATAACTAGCTAAAAAATTACTTTAATTATAATTTAACTATCGTAAAAAACCATCATACAAACACAGATAATGTTCTTACCATTAAGTTCCATAATATAGGTCTATTCACTCTAATTTTTAAACTAACGGAGTCAAACGTGATCTACGCTGAGCGTATACATTTGCTTCCTATATATTATGTTAGATAGGTACACACTTGTAAAACGGGACAACACATATTGCGAACCCAACTCACAGGCTGCCAAGATATTATTTTAAAAGTACAATTATTATTCACTGAATATTCAGCAATTCATTGTCTATTTTATACATGAGAATTTAATCCTGCTCGTGCATTGTATTTACTCTGTTTAATTATTAAATTAAATTTAAATTTGTTATTATAATAATTATAATAGTGGATTAAAAACCACGACCAGCGCATAATATACTATATGATCTGTAACCACATTAGGCAGTCTTTACAATAAATAATAAATGGAACCTAGGTCAAAAAATCCAAAGAAAAAATATCCGACGAAAAACGTTTTTAAAAA
>VUJU01004915.1:0-16110 GCA_009835225.1 Aphis craccivora
CCCCCCCCCCGTAAATACGCCACTGTAATATAGACACTGATGACATAATTAATAAATATACTACCTCTAAAACATTAACAACTAAAGAATTAATGTATTAATTAGTTATAAATATATTTGTGTAAATAAATTTGAGTATATTTTTTTTCTTAAAGGGCCGGCATATAGGTACAGGTTTCCCGGGCCGAATTTTTATCCCAATCCGTCCCTGTTATGCTCTTAAATCTAGTCGTATTTTTATGTGTTCTATGTTATATACACAATACTTATGTCGAACGGATATAAATCCATAATATATATTGACCATTACAATAATATTGGTGTATAAATTGTACATATTGACCTAATATTCACACTTATTAATTACCTAAAACTGGCCTATTAAACTCAATTACTTATTATTATATAATATTAAATTTATGAATTTTTATTTACAATACGAATACTCAAATTACTATACTAAGGTTTTTTTTTATTTTTTTTACATGTTTGAGAAATAGAATAACTATAAATACTGTAAAAAAACTAAAGGATTTATTTTTTAATCAATAGATCACATCTATGTGATCTAATCCAATTTCGGTGAAACAATTTGATGCTGATTACATAACTATATACTTCAATATTTTATCATAACTTATTATCCATTTATCATTTTGATACACCTATTCAATATCTACTTATTTACTATTAATTCGTGTATTTAAGGAATATAATTTCAATTGTATTTGTATAGTTTATTACATAAATTAATATAATAAAGAATATATCATGATAATCAACATAGATTGATAATATTGAAATTAAATAGTGTTTAATAAATAAGTACCTAATAATAGAAGTATATTTTATTATGTATACATAGTCTGTACCCTCTTTCGGAGTTGTGTAACCAAATGTAGGTATGTTAAACTACTTTAAACAAGTATTTGCGTAAGTTTTGTACCTCATCATTAAAAAAAAAACCTTAATGATAAATATTAATAAAAAACGAACATTGGTACATTTTACACAAAATAAATTAATTTATCAATTTAGTAATTGTTTTTATTGTAGTTAGGTACTATTTAATTTTCAACTACAGCTGTTTTAGGCATTCGGTAAATGCGTGATACAAAGAAAACATGTGACTTGTTTCACGTAAACAACTAATATAGGTAACAAAATTTAAAATAATGGTAGTACTCTACGGCTAAAGTTGTAGTAATTATCTTTTGTATCTACTATAACATGAAGAGTTCAAATAATTAAATGAAACGGATTTGCATATTTGTTATTTTATTTATTCATCATATTTTCGTAGATAATTACAATTTGCATCTCGGGAATATTATCATTAATCATTAAATTGTAAAAAAAATTTTTTTTCGATAAAACAATTTATATAATATATTATTTAATAGAAATAAAAACGAGAAAGATTGGCATGATACGCAAATCTCTCATCCACTCATATTGACTAGGTACACTACTTTAAATTTGTAAATATACATAACAATAATGCCTTGGTAAATTCAATATTTACTTACTTGGTAAATATTAATTAAATTATCATTAATAATAAATAAGTATAACTTTAAATAACCATTTATAAAATAATATAGGTACTTATTATATTTTAATCTTTAAAAATGTATATATTTACCTGGACGTTTATTAAATTATAGTTTTTTATTGAGATGGATCAGCAGAGAGATTTGTTTTACTTTTCTAACACAACACTTTAGTAATCTAACCTAGTCTAAGCTTTTAGCTTAAGCTACATCCAAATATTTAAGATACTCATACATAATATTATTTTACGTGTATTTTTCGTAGAAATTATCATCATAATATGTGGAGTGCACTGCAATAATTTACTATGTATTTGTGTGTTATATCACATTAGTGATCCAAAAGAAATTAAGGCAATGAAAGAAAAAAACCTGAAATAATCAAGTAGTAGACCATTCCAGATTTCCATAATGTTAATACGTTTCAAATTATTTCTGAATTGCCCACCAGTATACCAGGAAAGTTCCCGGTGGGCCAGAAGTCGTATATTATAACTCAGGGCCTGGTGTACTTGAATTCAAAATATTAAATTATAAACAAGACAATTCCCAAGAAGAAAAAAAGAAATTTTTAGGCAATCCGTCACTGTTTCTGACAAACAATTTTTTAATAATTTTAATTTTGTATAGGAAAACGATTCAAATAATGGATATATGTCATTAAATTTATTTTCTTTCGTATAATGTATGAATGTTTAAAGTTCACAATATATTATTCAATACAGTATTGTACATAAAGTTGGTATTTTGACGTCATCCGCCAACACATGCAAATGCTCATTATTATTAACTTACCTATTTTGTACAATAATAATATTACTACCTATTTAAAAAAAACATATTAGCAATTAAATTAAATGCACGAGTGCAAATAATTGGTTAATCATTACAGAACACAACTATCAATTATTTAAATTACGCTTTTTAACTCCTAATTGTAATATTTAGATGTTAGAGGTTGTATAATTGGAACGAACTTATTGCGCAGTAGTGCAGTAAAGTGATCTTCGCTTAATATATATATATATATTATAGTCACTTTGGTATATGCTGGAAAATAATAGATAACATAAACTGATTGATAATTCTAGACAAAAATTATTGTACGATTATAATACGGCAGGTTCATACTTACACTTTTCGATAACGATATACGTTTGATAACATTCATTTTGATTATTATAAGACTATTTGTATATTATTATATAACTACAACATACATAATTATTTATTTGTTTATTAAAACACTAAACTTCAGACATAATAATATTATGATATTGATGTTGTTGTATCGCCGGTCTGCTATTAAAGTACTTACACGAAATAAGTATACCAAATAAAAACAAATGATATTACCTATGTGAAAGATTTGTGCTTATGTTGTACGCGAGACTCGTAAAAAGACTAATATCGCAATGATATAACCTAGCCATTGGTTGTTGGTATTTATTTCGATATATATACAAAGATTAGCTTAAATAATTTCAAAAGGAGTTTACGTTTAATTAAATTTAAATGTTTTTCGATCATACTTACATTTCGTACATTTTAATATTGTTAACGTTGTAAAACGATTAACAGTTGGTTATGTTATTACGTTTATTTTGCATTATTACACCTACGCATTATACACATACATCCGTTACAAGGAATATATATGGAGAAAAAATGAGTAACCATTTTAATTCATAATTTATATTTATCAATAAAATATTTTAATATTTCTTGATACCTTTAATTAATTCATTTGACTTGTGCACGCTCCTTATGTGCAGTTGAACCCAAAAAATATTTCTGAACTGTGACTGACGTCATTATACCAATCAATTTTTATTATTATTATTGTTTGTATAGAATTAATTTTACGTTTTGCGTGTTAGCTACACATCTTACAGTTGATACGGATGTACTTGAATGAAACTCTGATTACACAAATCAATCTAATGCAATTCGTATAATATTAGTTTAGTTAATATCGTGTATTATATGTTATTTATATATTTATACGTACCTAATTGCAATTATCGTGTGTATAATTACTAATAAATAATAACTAATCGATTTTAAGTTGGAAATCAAAATAAAAGATTACTTAATACCTATACGAACGTACAGCATAAAATACTTTCACAATCAAAACAAATTTGATTGTAAAGAACAGTAAAATGGGATTGAAATAATATCAAGTGATAAACATAATAAACACGCATTTAAAATTTTTTACATAACCAATATAACTTGTTAATGCAAATGTTCAACCGTTTTATGAATATGTGCAAACAAAATGATTTAAAATACGTGGAACTACGTGTTACTTTTTATTAACAATTTAATTTTAAAAAATAATTCAAACATGAAAATATTTTTCTCAACATTGCACAAAAATATGCCTTATATTTTAGGTAATTATTGAAACCTTCAATTATTGTTTTACTGTATACCTCAAAAATAATACATTTGATAATCCAACATTAGAGTATATTTTTTATTTTGTCAGTTCTTCGTTCAGACTGCAATGAATTTAAATCTACTGATTTAATCATTAATTTTTATTATATATTCATAATAAACATTTTATTTTTATAGGTACACGTTTTAACTTTTTGGTCTTGATTATCAGACTAACATTAGTTTTTTTTTAGTTTTTTATAAGATCACGTATTTTTTTATATTCTTCTTTATTATTAAATCACACCTTACACTAATTCTTAACCATACCTATAACCAATGGCGTATTCTCCAAGAAAGCTCAGCGTGCGTCGCATGCTTAAAAATCTAAACATAATTAGTAAAAAATACAAAAATCATTTTGTCATCAATAACATATTACGTTTAAAAAAAAAAAACCATAATGTAATATGTATCATTAAAATTCTGTTGTACTTATCTGTGTATATCTCGATTAACTTGGTCGTAACATTTATTCCAAGACCAACTACAGTAGCAGTTGCGATAGTTTTGCGCTACGTCAATGATTTATATAATTTATTCACGTGTACTTACGTTCGTATGAGGTTTCATTAATTTTTATTTATGAATACATAATTACAAATGTGTGTACTATTTATTAATTATAAACTAAATAAACTATAATATCTACATAATACATTATGATAAAATATATACTTTGTAGTCAGCATTCGCCACTGCGGCTATAACATACCTAATATATATAGGTAATATATATACTCAATACCGATATGTATCGGAGTTAACCCTTTTTAGCTCGTTGTCTATCATAAATACATTATTCCCACTGAAAATCCATTAATCATCTGTTGTTGGATTAAACCATCCAAGAAACGTAGTAATTATTTGTTCTCGTCGTTGGACGGTTAAACTAACCTCATTCGTACAAACCTATTAATTGTCTTTTGTACCTACCCTTCAAATCATTGGAATAAAATATACAACCGTTCGGTTTAATTGTCATCCACTATAAATATACAACAAAACCTTTTTGGATTCAATTATATTATTAAATAAGTTATCAACATTTCCTAAATTAGTTTTAGAAATCACACGTCATCGTAATTTAACCAATTTTGTAATTTAAAATATTTCTACATTGCTTGGTAATGAAATATAATTACATTTCTAATAAGCCTACCGACTAATTGCAGATACATATTTTAAAATACAAAGTCTCGAATTAATATATCACTTTTTAAAAATACATAATCAAAATAGTTGAACAATCATATTTTTTTCAGCTATAAAAATATACATTTTAATATATTATTCTACTCATAAACTAAAATAAGATAAAGTTCAGTGCAAAAAGTCAAGGTAATATATCTTGCATTGTAATTATGATGTTAATTCTTCTTGACTAATTTGCAATGAGTGACTTATATTTTATTCTAATTGCTTTGGTAAATGTTTCAATAATAGAAAAAAGTATTAAAGTACATAATATATTGCCTATATTATAAACATTTATACTAAAAACATCACAAATGTTGTCAGTATATTCATATTGACGAAAACTGTTGAGTAAAAAAAGTAAGGAACACTAATTTGTAAAAAATTTTCAGTGTTTATGTCTTATTATATAAAAACATAAGATCGTTTAATAAATTATACAGTGACTATAAACATCATATTTGGACTCTGCTGTGTATTGCAAAATAGTTTTACTGTAGGTACTTTATCAATGACTTTAATATACTAACTTAATAAAACGATATCTAACACATGATTTTATTAGCTCTAAATCATATTGTATTACAATTGGTTAGTGTTTGTTGTATCCAACAAATTTACAATCTTGTTTATACTATTAAGGTAGGAGAGCGTAAAGATAATTTTTTGGGGTTCCTAATATATTTTAAAAAATACACTGAAT
This sequence comes from Aphis craccivora, assembly GCA_009835225.1. Classification (NCBI taxonomy): domain Eukaryota; kingdom Metazoa; phylum Arthropoda; class Insecta; order Hemiptera; family Aphididae; genus Aphis; species Aphis craccivora. The sequence continues at coordinate 5,902 of VUJU01004915.1, forward strand.
AATTAAATTATATTGTATCAGTTTTTAAAATATATTTTCAAAAGGGTATCATTATATTTTTATTTTCAATTAATTCAAAAATAGGGTTTTTCTCAAAATCCCGTTGCTGTATTATATCGGTTATGAATTGTAACTATCAAAAGTAATACTATTTATAAATCTTCCGAGTTGGTTTATTGGAAAAAAAAAGAACTCTTAGTTTTATTGAAAATAAATTTGTATATTAACTTCAATACCTAGCTTATATTTAAAAAGAAATAAATACAAATCATCACATTTTTAATGATCACAAAATTATGTGATATATTAAATTTTATACCTAAGCAAAAAAAAAATATCGAACTAAACTATGTGATAAAAGTCACTTTTTTTGGTGGGAAAAATTATAAAAATAATTTATACGACCAAGTCATGACGTGGTCGCCTGACGACCAATATCAATCAACTATATTTTGTAACAAAAACTTATACAAATTAATCTAAAAAAATATTCATATTTTATATTATACAATATCTATCATCTAGGAAACGTACCATTTCACAACTATTTATTACCTACTTTTTATTTATTCGCGATAACAGCAGTGCTGATTCGTCTAGTATTGGTACAAAGAAGCTTATTAAAATGCCCATATGTTATGCTTGTATACATATAGTACACATTTTATATCACTATACAAGTGTAAAACGTTTACCAATGCTATTTATTTATTTTTATTTTTATTTATTTTTTAGTTCATTATAGTTATCAACTATTTTTTCGGTTTTCAAACAATGTACCCAAGGTCGTATTTATTAGGTACCTATAATTATTATCTAATAAAGTAGTACTATAAACTATTAATGAACCAGATAATTTAACAAAATAGTTTTTTAAAAAGATTTTATTATATTTTATTAAAAAAAAACCTTTGGTATAAATGATTTAATCAAACATAATTAAAGTTCCTTTTAAATAATATACCTACACGTACGTATAGTTACTGATGTTTATTGTAACCTATTGCAATTTAGTGCACTACCAATTTAAATGCATTTTGATAATGATAATGCATTTGATAGTTGGATTAATTCGATACAAGGTTAGCGCCATCGTACAAATTAAAAAATCTAATTAAATAGGTAATGTTTTATTCATATTATGTGCGAGTTAGTTAGATTTTAAATTATATTGTAATAATAAAAGATACGATTTGATTCTTCTCTGATTAAAAAAATATCGTGTGCTAAACTATTAAAATAAATTTAGACTTTGAAATGAAAGATAAATTCTAATGTTTACAATAATTTCTGAGAGAAAAGATATTTTTATACTAGTGTTATTTATCGAACATCTTTATTATGTGTAAATACGACTTTTAGGTAAAAGTACCTAGTTCAAAGTTCTTAGATATATTTTAAGCCTTTTAGACCTTCTGTTAGTAATAGTGTATAAAAACATTATTATTTTAAACTAAATATTAAAATTTATACCATAAGAATGCCTAAATAATAACCCTGAAAAATTAACGTTTTTATTAATTAATTGTATACTTTTTTGTAGATAATTTATATTGTAATTTCTTTAACAAATTTTAAAAATAATTTAATATGCTATACTTCAAGGGAGTAATTAAATAGCGACCAATTTAAAAATATTATTGTCTTGTTGACTTTAATTTAATTTTTTTATAATCATGCATAAGAATATGAAGCTTTTATTATTTTTAAGTTTTAACTTGATATTGATTTTTGCCCTTACTTTCTTTGGTTAAACATGTACGTCAAATTTTAATACAATTCTTGTATTTCTAATGCATCTCTCCACAAATATTAATTGTTGACTGTTCCTGATAGTATTATTATAACTTTAAACATAATTTTAAATTAATTTAAAATGTATAATAATGATGTTACAACCTAGTTAGGTTGCGTTGAAGGATCCATCATACTCATAATATGATTAATTATTAAATTATTGAACTGTATTACTAGTTCATATGTACTAATAAAGATCATAATATGATCTTCAATAATAATTTAAAAATACATTATCCAAATAATATATTATTAAATTAAATTGAAATATTTGTTTTCACTTGTTAGTGTATCTTGAATAAAAATTGATAATTGTTTACATTTAAATCTATATTTTTTTCAGATAAAATATATATTTAATCAATAAAATTTAATTGCCTACGTCACAATGACTACAAAAACGTAGGTGTTTGATTTTATTACATAATCTATAAAATACAAATTATTAAATAAATAAATAAATAAAATGTATTAAACCTATGTAACTAATTACTAAGGTGAACGCCCTTAATAGGTACATGAATTTTAAATTCTCAATATGTAAGACAATAGTCATTTAATTGCTCAATGCACTTTAACGATTATTTCATTTTACGTGAAATAATATACGAATACTATACCACTAAAATATTATTTTTAGCTATCAAGATGTAATTATAATATAGTTTTAATACCGATAATTTAAAAATAATTATTGTATTAATTTATTATGTTAAAAGTTAAAGCTAAAACTACTTTATAGTACCCATATTCTAAGTTTAAAATATTATTATTTTAAACTTAGAATGTGGGTATATTTATAATTTTAGTATTTGTGATACTTCTTATATATTAGTTTTTATAAATCAAATATTTCCTACAATTATACATAAATAATCTACTAAACTTAATGTGTTTAGTTTTGTAAAAAACCAAAATTTAGTTTGCAAATAGAAAATAATATAATGATATTATATATTGCCCTACGAAAAATATGTTTATACACCTATACTCTATAGACTGTAATATTATAATTTATAAGTAGGAAATAAATTATTAAACTCTAAAATCTGACCAATACGCATAACAAATAGTCTTATATCAATAAACCATACATATATTATTATTACTATTGAGTATTGATTACGAAATTTTAATAATAGGTATCTACAACCATATAAGTAATTATATCTCATACAATTTTAAAATATATTTCAGTTTAAATAATAACAACTAATAAAATACACGAGAGGTGCTAATTTTATGAATAACTAACACTTATATCATATTGAATTTTACTATAATATTTCAGATAAGTATTTCATAAATCTATTTACCAGAATATTTATGTGTCCGCGGTATTACATTAATAAGATTGATTTATTTATATTTTTATGTAAATCAAAATAAATCTAAATGACGTTCATAAGACAATTCCAATTTTAACTAATTTTACACGAAGGTGATATTTAAAAAGATCATCATTTCAGTCAAAGGCAGATAATAATTATCTATTGTAATTTTTGAATAGTACTTAATACTTATACTATTAACTTAAAAACTTATAAAAAATGTTGTTGACTTAACAGTTCTATTAAGCAAAGTCGAAAAAAAAGTTTTCCTCCAAAAACCTTTATAAAAAAAAAGCCGTTTTCTCTCAGTACAAAGTATTAAACCCGTTTAAATTGTAAAGTAAAATTCAATTTAAATTTATAGCTTGTGTTGTACAAATATAATTTACATTTCATGTTCATGAGACTTAAAAATTTAAAAATCAATGATGTAAAAAAAATAATACAACTTTTATAAATAGGTACTTACTAAAAATGCGGTCAATACTGATTAATATGTGTTCATACAAATATGTAATCTACTACTTCACATTTTAGTTAATCCTTTTTCAAAACAAATTACTAAATAGTTACAATTTTTTACTATTAAAAAATTTACTAAATTTATGTAATTTGTCTTTGAATACAATCAAGCAATATATACGATTATGTTTTAATGTTAATTTAAAATTGAAGATGTATGAAGTGTTTAAATACACATTTTATCTAATTACGATTTTATGTTAAATCAAATAGATATTTTTCATTCCTTTCATAATGTAGAAAAACGTGATGACATTTCAATTTTAAAATTTTATATCTTTGATTATTATATATATTTTAGAATATAAATTCATATTTTATACATTTAACTTATCTTAATTATGTTTTACTCTGTTACTCAATCGAAATTACTGCTGTTGTTTATGTAATAATTATAATATACAGCCATACTTACGCATGATTTATTCAATAAATACATTAATATTTTATTAATTATATTATACAAATCTGTAAGAAATCTTCAATCAGCAATAAATCTTAGATCAGTATAATTTTATTTCATCTACGTTTCTTAAAACTCTCTAGTTAGTATAGTTAACAGTAATATACTATAAAATGTATAATAATTTTCAATGAAACTTTTATATATATTTCAATATGTATTTCGATAAGTATTAGTGACCGTCCGGATTTTACTCAACTATATCAAACTATGGACAAATGGAAAAATACTGAGTGTCTCATTGGTTTTGGAGGTTATACACTAAATTTTATATTATTCAATATAGCAAAAGTTTAATTATAAATTCAACAAAATGTATTTGCCAAAAGTATCCATATAATATTTCATTGTATCTATCATCATTTATTTTTTTAAACTTTATTCGTATTTTAGTTGATAAATAAACAAAAATATACCTCAAATAGTTAATTACAATAATTACATTAAAATCTGATTAGTACACTTCTTAATTTAAATTTAATTTTTTAATTGTATACATTTTCAAATATCAAAAGTTCAATTTCAAAACTCATTAAAATTAACTATGATACAATTATTAAGCCATGTTCCTAATAGCTATTTTAAGATTTATAATAAAATAGTTCTTTGTATATAATTCGAATAACTATAATCTGTAAAAGAAATATTGTAAACAATTTTAAATTAACTGTACATGTACATTATAGTTAATGAACACAGTTCAACACACATTTATTAAATAAAGTTAAAACTATGTCAAAACACTCAAAACAAGAATTGTTTATACATTATACTTTTTTTTCTTAATACCAAGTCACTGCAGGTCGACAAAATATAATATCATAAAATCAAATCAATCATTATCTTATAATTATGTTATATTTGATTATTTACTTGCTATGAAATAAATAAATCCGTTATAACAATATAACTAGAGTATATCTTATTAAAGCTTAAATATTAATATATTATATAATATATTGTTACAGGTAAGACAAATATTAATTTTTAAAATTTTAAATAGCAAGCTTACAACGCGCGATGTGTTCAAAAATATTCATGCACAGTGTCACAAATATTTGATTTTCGATTACGAGTAAAATATGAACTGTAAAATGTAAATACACAATAAATCTCAATAATCTATTAATGACCACTTATAATAAGGTACGTCTACATTCAATGATTATTACAATTATCTGTTGTGCTTTATGTCAAATATAAATAATGCTTTATGGTCATAGCAAGTGACAATTAATGTTCAGTAAATATTTATATATTATTTTATTTTGATATTGTGATAACATAAACAAAATCAAATTTAAAATTATGTGAATAACAATAACGTTTAGATTTTACCTTCAACATCTGTGTTAGTAGATACTAGATAGTTAATTAGTTACAATTAAAACACATTCGCCTCCGTGGAATTTAAACCTTAAATAAATAGGCAATCAATAACTTTATTATTATTATTATTATTATACTCTAAACTATATCGTAGTATAATAAAATACGCTTAAGGGGTCGCACACCAACATTTGTTTTCTCTATCTACCTCCCACATAATATAGGAACAAAGATATTCCATATTTCCACGATTAAGGCTCTCTAGTTCAGTTTAGGGCAAAGGCACTATTATATAATTTATAAAGAAGAATATTTCCTTGCATTGGCCAGATAAATTTTTAATATTTACATTTTTAACTAAGTTGTGAATAGTTAAAAATAACCAAAATAATTTTAAACTAAAACATGCTTATATTTATAAAATAAATGTAAATATTAAAAATCCATCCAATAAATGCATAGAAAATATTCTTCTTTATAAAATATGTAATAAGTGCCTTTGTCCTAAACTGAACCACAGAGTTGTAATCGTGGAAATACGGATCATCTTTGCTTTGTTCCTATATTATATGGGAGATAGACAGAGAAAACAAATTTTTGTGTGGCGGCCCCTTAACACAGATCAATTTCGGTGAGAAGTATTGTTATCATGTCATCACATGTCACAAAATAAAATATAATAATAAATAAATAAAAAAACAGTGTAAAATAATAAAATATTATGAATCTACCTATCCGAAAAAAATAGGTAATGTTTTTACTGTGTGTTCAAGCTTTAAGTGTGGTAAATAAAATAAAGGCCGTCCGTACATATTATTATATTATTAATTTGTATTCTATAAACGTACCTAACGCAATACACACAGATTATCGCCGAAACTTAGCATAGCCATGGCCTATGGCTATTGGCCCAAAGATGCATAAGCCTAATAACAGTAAAATGATTAACATTTAGATAAAATTATAATTGCCAGTAACTTAGTTACTTTACAAACTACAATACACGGTATTGTAACTAATATAGGTAGTAACACTAATAACTAATAACCATAAATATGTAACCCATGTCACTGACGAAAATTATGGAGGAAATTATGGATCCATAAATACTTCATAAAGAGTATAGATCTTGCAAACTCGATTTAGAAATGTATGTAAGCAATTTAATGTGAATTGATTTAAACCTTATTTTTTAATTTTTTTTTAATATAGAGCATGATGTATTATGGTTAAGCGTTAAAGAAATAAACAAATGATAAGAAAAATATGTATTGAATGAATTTTATCGGTTTTGTAAAATAAAAATTTTGTACCTGTTTAATTAATTGATTAAAATCACCATGTTGATTGATATATATTTTTTTAAGTTATTTTTTATTTGATATGTTTTCAATTTTATATAAAACATAAATGATTAGTTGTTTTATTACCTCGTCGAAACTCACAATGTTTACATAAAATATTGCCAATATTGATTATTTTTTTTCGTTTAACAATATTGTACATACGAAACAGTAAAATACGACCCGGCCTGTTGGACAAAACACCAGGTCGATAGGATATTATGTTTTTCTTTCAGCTAGTATACATCTGACCTGCAAGTAATTCATCTAGGTCACGATACGACTAAACATATATCATATTAGATATAGACGATATAGTAAGTATATACTGAAACCACTTGTTATTTATATAAATTAAGGGGGATGTAATTGTTTGAACAAAATAAATGGTGAGATGAAAAAAGTAAATTATAAAAAATGAAGATATGCCATCCAAATAAATCAGACTATAAGACCACTGATAAATATGTATAATTTTGTCCGTAGATCAATATAAAGATTATCGGTTGGAATTCGCTAATTACTTACTACCCACCACCAAAATTATATAAGTACAGTATAGGTATTATTGATATTATAATTATCACACATTCACTCACTTTTCTTTGAAATAAAATCCAGATTTTTAAATAATTCAAAAGTGTTTTTATTTGTAGGTTTTACTTCACAATAATTTTAACACAACATATATAATTATATCACGTTCATAGATCATGACTTGCTTTCATCAGCATCGTAAACAATTTTTCTAATCATTTTTTTTGCGGTGTTTATCGTTTTGAAAATATTTTAGATTACTCTTTGCTTGAACCATTTAGACGTCTCATCATAAAATATCATCTAAATACCCAGAAATAATATTATACTCTTCGACTTTGCTGTTTACTTCAGTCGTGTCTTGGATATATGAAAACTAAAATTCATCAAAAAGAATTTCAAAAAATAATGGCTATGTCAAATTGTTTAAGACTATCACAACATGCCCGTAAATGCCAAAAAAGGTATTATAAAGATTATTTTGGATGCGTGAATAAGAAATTGAGATTATTGCATCCTACGCGTTGGGAGGTCTACCACTAGATTCGTTTTTCGGAATCAGAAAACTAATACGAAACCGACCTAAACATCTGTTCAGCAACACAAGTCCAAGGACAATATACAGAGTGATTCACCAAGCATGCTCATACCTCTTTTATCATTTACTCAAATTTTGATTTTTAGAATTTTTAAATATACTTAATAACTATATTTTCAAATTCTTGATATTTCTTGTACTACTTAAGAAATGTGATGATAACAATTTCTGAGAATGAGAATCTCACTTTTTTAATGTAAATGATTTAATGATTATTTTTTTTTTATTTACCTATTAAATGTTGATTCAGGTACCTAATTAAAAATTCAAACTAGCAGTTTGTCAATTATAAAAAAATGTTCATATTATTATGGATAATAGTCTTTAAAAATAGTTTTACAAAAATATATAATATAATAAAATAATAACATATCGGATGTAGTATTTATTATACTATTGGACCATTATTATAAATAATAAATATTGATAGATTGATATAAATTACTAACATTTTAAACCACCATAATCTATCCCATATCTTCCAAACTCGCTATCTTAGACCTATTAATTATACTTATTATATACAAAGTTAAATAACTCAAAAACTAATCGATTAAAATTTAAAGTTATGAAATAAATAAATTGAAGTTTTTTAAAAAAAAAATATCTGTTACTTATCTTACAGTAGAAATGGGTTGTTTTCATTTTTCGAAAATCAAATTATTTTATCAGCACATAATACTCCATAATTAGGTAACACGAAAAATCTAATTTTTTTTAAATAAGGGTCTCAAATTATATCTATTTAAAATTTCCGATAATCATTTGAACAACTGCATTATAAAAGAAGAAAAAGGGGCTGGTGTGTTTGACGAATCATCCTGTATTTAATAATGTATATTATTATACATGTTCGCAGAAAACACGCATCTATCATCGGTTTGGAATGGATAAATTTGGTTTTAATGTGCTTGTGTGTATTTTTTTTTTCAACGCAAGACGTTAAACGAAGGCCGGTCATAGTGATACGTTTAAAAACCGAAAACCCTCCGCTCGGCTATTGTGCGCGTGCTACGCGTATACAGTTACATATCGTTGTAATACATAAACATATAGTAATTATAAAGACATTTTCATGAATGGACAACTCGCGGCCTCCATGTAGGTACACTTATACATAGTGGAACACGATACAACGATTTATTATTATTATGAAACTCGAAAACGATACAACGTATAGTGGCCTTACGGATACGTTTTGCGTTTATCTTATTCAGTGTGCAAACCGGTGATTAAATGGCTATATACTACCACTACGACAGCAATGGGAGAATACACACTAGTGCAGTCGAAGGTGTATATTTTTGTCAGAAAGAGAGAGAGAGAGGAACAAACGTCCCCATACCTAAACACCCATAAAAGTAACACTTGCATGTAATATACAATGGTATTATACTAAACGATCGAGCTTATATTTATAAATCATTTTTTTTTTTTTTTTGGAAATTGTCAATTTCTTTCAAATTATTCAGTAGACAGATCATATTATTAAATTTAACGTAAAATAACTCGTTTAAAGTACAGATGCGGTTAGTGGTCACCTAAAAAAGTTATTATTTTAATAATTAAGTTGTAAGTGGTTTTAATTAAAAATTTAGGAAATCCATTTTTACATCATAGTTAGTAAATTATTATCACGATAAAACCACACATATATCTCTAAAATACGTAGAAAATTGAGACAATAAATTAATAAGAATTCTTAAGCAAACAACTTGATAACGTATTTTTATAAAACAATTATAAATACTTCTAAAAATACACGATTTTAAGTTATTAGTTTAAGCATTGATTAAATATACATGTATATTTAATCAATGGTTTAAGATACTTGTTTGTGCATTTAACTTGGTTAAAATATTTTTTGGCCAAGTATTGTGCGAATCATATTAACACCAAGATATTAATTTATACAATATTATCGACTAATTAACCTAATTGACCTAACCTTATATGATACAAATGATACAATTGGTTATAGTCGTAGATTCAATAGATACATTTATAAACAAATAGGTACCTATTAAATCCACATACTATTGAAATAAACATAGTATGTATGTATATGATATATTATATTTATTAGTTGAAAGCGTGTAATTATATTACACACTATAACAAACATCTACGTAGGTGCATATTTAACCAAAATCTGTTTATGGTAAAAATGTCAGTTCTATAAGAAATTAAAAAAATTACCTATAGTTGTTACTTTTTCAGGATTTAATGGTGTAATACTTTTATTTTTACTATTTCACTAGCTAACATTTTATTCCAGGATATACGAGT